>CM060955.1:70720142-71022642 GCA_030765055.1 Mantis religiosa | reverse complement strand
CAATAATAATAACGATAATAACAATAATAATAACGATAATAACAATAATAATAACGATAATAACAATAATAATAACGATAATAACAATAATAATAACGATAATAACAATAATAATAACGATAATAACAATGATAATAACGATAATAACAATGATAATAACGATAATAACAATGATAATAACGATAATAACAATGATAATAACGATAATAACAATGATAATAACGATAATAACAATGATAATAACGATAATAACAATGATAATAACGATAATAACAATGATAATAACGATAATAACAATGATAATAACGATAATAACAATGATAATAACGATAATAACAATGATAATAACGATAATAACAATGATAATAACGATAATAACAATGATAATAACGATAATAACAATGATAATAACGATAATAACAATGATAATAACGATAATAACAATGATAATAACGATAATAACAATGATAATAACGATAATAACAATGATAATAACGATAATAACAATGATAATAACGATAATAACAATGATAATAACGATAATAACAATGATAATAACGATAATAACAATGATAATAACGATAATAACAATGATAATAACGATAATAACAATGATAATAACGATAATAACAATGATAATAACGATAATAACAATGATAATAACGATAATAACAATGATAATAACGATAATAACAATGATAATAACGATAATAACAATGATAATAACGATAATAACAATGATAATAACGATAATAACAATGATAATAACGATAATAACAATGATAATAACGATAATAACAATGATAATAACGATAATAACAATGATAATAACGATAATAACAATGATAATAACGATAATAACAATGATAATAACGATAATAACAATGATAATGATAATAACAATGATAATGATAATAATACTAATAATAATACTAATAATAATACTAATAATAATACTAATAATAATACTAATAATAATACTAATAATAATACTAATAATAATACTAATAATAATACTAATAATAATACTAATAATAATACTAATAATAATACTAATAATAATACTAATAATAATACTAATAATAATACTAATAATAATACTAATAATACTAATAATACTAATAATACTAATAATACTAATAATACTAATAATAATAATAATAATAATAATAATAATAATAATAATAATAATAATAATAATAATAATAATAATAATAATAATAATAATAATAATAATAATAATAATAATAATAATAATAATAATAATAATAATAATAATAATAATAATAATAATAATAATAATAATAATAATAATAATAATAATAATAATAATAATAATAATAATAATAATAATAATAATAATAATAATAATAATAATAATAATAATAATAATAATAATAATAATAATAATAATAATAATAATAATAATAATAATAATAATAATAATAATAATAATAATAATAATAATAATAATAATAATAATAATAATAATAATAATAATAATAATAATAATAATAATAATAATAATAATAATAATAATAATAATAATAATAATAATAATAATAATAATAATAATAATAATAATAATAATAATAATAATAATAATAATAATAATAATAATAATAATAATAATAATAATAATAATAATAATAATAATAATAATAATAATAATAATAATAATAATAATAATAATAATAATAATAATAATAATAATAATAATAATAATAATAATAATAATAATAATAATAATAATAATAATAATAATAATAATAATAATAATAATAATAATAATAATAATAATAATAATAATAATAATAATAATAATAATAATAATAATAATAATAATAATAATAATAATAATAATAATAATAATAATAATAATAATATTCAGGAAGACATCAATAAGTATTTTTGAGTTTCAAGCGGATAGCACAATTACAAACCGTGATGGGACTAATTTATAATAATGTGAATTTGTGGGTTCGTAGAATTAAAAGTCCAAGTTGCAGAAATTCTAATCGTTCTATATTTGTGTGGAAATACACTTACAGTAGCAGCATTATGTCACATACACTATTACAATCTACCGAGGTCGTTGACAACAACAAAGAGCTCACTTTCCAAACACACCAGTTTTAATTACAACTCTCGTTCCGCCTCCGTTTACAACTGTTTTCCCTTGGCGAGTCGCCGCTTCCTTAAATACCTCTACTCATATTTCCGGAATATTCTGTAACAAACAGAAAATCGAATGTTCCGTAAGAGAATCAAGATTTCACTAGAATGCTTTAGCTGCATCTGCTTTGGCATGCCTTTTATCTCCGCGTCATGTTTATCTGCTTATGCAAACTCTTTAGCTCAGTGATACACTATCCGTACGTTATCTCTATGCACCGAACCTTTTATACGCGTCGCCGCAACAATATGCACGAATGATCTAATCACCTTTACAGAAATCAAATTATTTTTAAAATGAAGAAAATCATAAACAATAGAGCAGAAATGATAATTCCGAGAAAGATTAGGCAATATTCTGCCACTATATAATTACCCCTGAAATAAATATTTATATTTAATGTAATTATCTAAAAATGCATCCTTTATTTTTCAGTTCTATGTTACGTCTTCACTAGCTTGACTTAATTCTCCTTCAATCACGTTAGTTTGCTAATATGGCTTAGTTCAATCTTCACCATCACTTGACATTGTTTTGAGGATAAAATTGGAGACAGACTCTTCTATTCGCTTCCCTAGCTGAAATATCGATCACTGGATTTCACTAATCCACTCCGAACATCACTCACTGCAAGTACGTCACAACTCCGTGACAGTTAATGTCGCATCCACAACAGAACTCGTTGACTGAGTGCCTGTTGAACACTATGTAGCTGTGGGCATGTTTGAGAATGTTAGCGAGAGGCGGGGGAAGACAGTTTACAGAATAATTTGGTCGTGCATCGAAGATGTTCTAGATATACGTATACGTCCCTCTTCAACCGATTTATGGCGGAGAGCAATAAGGTCACGTTCCTGCCCGCTCGTCAAAATATTAAAGAGTTAGTTTTTTCTCACATAATTACATATATTCCGTTTATTCTTTGCACAATGTTCAGCCTTTAGCAGCTAATACCCATATAATTTTAAAAGTAATAATTAAGAGTTTCAAACGAAATATTTCTTCCACGAATTTAACAATTGAGGCTAACTTAGATGCTAGAGATGTGAGAGAAATGTACCCAATATTAGGGAAAAGTATCTCAAAATAATTAACAAAAGCAAGTATGAATTTCAAAGCTCTATTTAATCAACTAAGGCCCGGTTGCATAAAAATCGCTAACTGCAGTTCATTTAAAATTGAGAGTTCAAAATTGAGAATTCAAAATTGAACTAAGATTACGAACCGGCGTGGGTTATAAAATGCTGATCTTAGATGCTGTATCGAAAGGATTCCTAAATCATCGGAACTATTTGACTCCCTTTAATTCAAGTGCACAGAATAGCAAATCTAAACCTAACAAAAACTGAATAAAATTTTCGCTTTATGGTTATTAGTCCTAGAAATAGTGTTTTTTATATAAAGTGTAGAAGAATTTACTCCATATTGAAGGAGTGTTTATCAAAAGTTAATTAGTTTACTTACTATTTCCATTATATGCCTAATGTACATATTTTTCATTTTCGTCTGTTTACAATTCTGAGTTGCAAAGCAAACAAAAAGTGGAAGTTCAAGCAAAAATTAAGATGCGTTCAGCTAACCTTAAATCTCACATAACCCTTCTTATTTGCCCGCCTCGGTAGCGTAGATGGCAGCATGTCTGCCTCACGTTCAAGAGGTCCCGAGTTCGAATCTCGGTCAGGGTGAGTTACCTATATAAGGTTTTGTCCGGGGTTTTCCCTTATCCTTCAAGACGAATGTCGGGTAACTCTAAGCTCCATGGACCCTGGATTCATTTGAGCATCATTTCACCCAATTCGTTCACCGTCCGATATAACTTAACGTTGGGGCGTACGTAAATTTAAAAAAAAAAAAAAAAAAATCCCCAATCACCATCTCGAAGTTTCCATTTGCAAGGAACCGTAATGTGAGAAGAATCAGAAATACTGGCTTGAGTTCATAATTCCTCAGGTTTTGTGTTCTTAATTGTGCATGTGGCCTATGCTCCAATTCTTCGTCTACGTACTTTGATAGTCGAAATCTCATTTTGAATTCTTTGTCATTAAGTTCTGAGATGAGATTTCCTCTGTGTTGGAAAGCATGAGGAGCCCTTTTAAATTGAGAATTCTCATCATCAGAGCTATCAGAGTAATCTCAATTTCGAAAATAATAAAAATATATAGGTTATGAACACAAATAATGCATCTGTGTATTTAAAGAGGCTTATTATTTATACAAGTAACAACAAATAATGCATTACCATTAATTTAAAGCTGCACTACTTATTTCTTCTCAGAAAATATTGTGTAGATTTTGCAATTCTGCTGAACTAAGTACAATCAAGTTAACTGTAGAAAATTCACCAGATAGATTTGATCTTAGATAAAGAGACCATGAACTTAGATTAATGTTTATACAACCAGTTTGACTGAAAATCATTTTTATGTGCTTGAACTTAGATTGTCTTTTATACAACCGGGCGTAAGAGGAATATAACCAGCAGGTCGGCTCCGAAATAGAATGCGAGGACGATACCCATCTACTTCTTAAATATTTTGTATTATATGGCGATAGGTCTTTTATTCCTTCTTTAATTTTTCGGGCTTTTAGACCCTAACACGCCAATTTTACAATTTGCACAGACCGAAATTCGGCTGTGTAATCTCTAGTTGAATAGAAGCAGATATTATAGTACATAAAAGAATTTAGTTATTGGCTACTGTGAACCATGTTTTAAAACTTTCGAAGAAGTTCGATTGTAATTGGTGACTAAAATGTCAATGTGACCGGACATTGCCTGCGATGCATTCCTTTAAAAGGATCCTCACAATCACTTGTGCACAGATTGAAGTTTGTTTTGCTTGATCCCATTAATTAAATGAACCAAAATATCGGAATACGTTTTATATTTTTTCTTGAACATTCACCCATATAAGGTAGACCGGAGAAGTATTGTACCTAACGAATTTTCACATGAAACTTGTATTTAAGAGGAAATATATTTTATGAGATAAATTAAACATTTACCAAAACGTGCAACGTTCAGAGAATTTAAATATTTCATGATGAATTCCTTGTTTGAGTCCTTGTGATGGAGGATAAATGAAGTCTTTGCTTTTCCAGTAACCACACAAGAGCAAATTTCACCTGTTAAATCTGGTAACCATGCTATACTCCCGTAACGGAAGATCAGATGAATGGGAACAAAATTCTGAGCTGTTCCTCGGATATCTGCAGAGAAGGCTGGTCGCTCACTGCTGCTAGAACCTCCTTCACTTCAGGGATTAGGGATTTCTGCCTGTTCCGACTTCACATTCCAACACTTACTCCCATCTTCTTCTAACTCTTCATACATCTCTTGTATCTTCGTATTAAAACTGGTACTCTTTCTTGACGTATTCCATTCATATCTTCTTTCTTCTTTTGTTTGTTCCCATCTATTTACCTTGTAATTTGTATATGCATAATTTCTCTCGCACTTTTTTCATTTCTTATTAAGTATCGTCTCGTGCATTCTTTAACTCATCTAAAGATTCTCATTTCTGTTGCCACGGGCACTACACAGAAATAACGGGAAATAACAATGTAGGCACTATGAGAATTGAATATTATTAAATAAATCTGTAATAATTTATGGTGCTGTTATATGACCAGTCAAGTGAACTAACCTGACAAATATAATTTTTAGGAGAGCACTAAGAATTCCTAAGAACAACAAAATAAAGAATTATACAATTATACGTATAATAAGACTAAAGTTAACAATTGTGTATGAAATTACGTTTAAACCCCTCCAGTAGTATAACCATGAAAGAGGGACTCGGTTATGGTGAGTTATCTGGATAACGTTTTTTCTCTGGTTCTGTCCTATATTAAAATACGAAAGTCGGGTAACTGTAAGCTCTATGAATTCTGGGCTCATTTGATGATCATTTCACTCATTTCATTCATCCTCCGATATGACAATGTTGGAGAACGTTAATTAAAAAAAGAGTAACAGATATATCTGAGGGCAGAATAGCAACAAATCTATCGAACATGTACCATCAAGAATTTGTAATAGATAGCGACTTGCAGTAACTTGGAAATGTAATATCAAAGAGTAAATTGAATATGTCACCCGAACATCGGAATTCCCGATAGAACCAGCTGGCAGGTAGGGCCAGACGGGAAGCATTCAGACCACGCCTACGCAAATATCTGGTGTCACTAACTGAGAGGATGGTTAGAAGAGCGGCACGAGCCCTGTACCGTCTCTTTCCCCTCCCCATGACGTCTGGAACGTTCGCGATGATTTTCCGAACCGCGAAGCTTCCAGAAAAATCGATCTTCCTGTGTAAGGTTGCAGTGGACGAGTCAGTGCAGTTCTTGGCGAGCAGCCGTGAGGAGTGCCGTGCTAGTGGACGGACTGCAAGACTGTGCATCAGAGGAGTTGTACGTAATTATGAGTGTAGAGTGGATCTGAAACAGACGAACTGGCGAACTGTAATTGTGTGCGCTACGTAATTCTGTGTAATCGGCAAGTGTTCCAAATGTAATTCGGTGGAAATAAAGAACATTTTAAGTTTGTGCAATTGGACTTCTAATTTCACGA
The DNA here is from genome assembly GCA_030765055.1 of Mantis religiosa. Classification (NCBI taxonomy): domain Eukaryota; kingdom Metazoa; phylum Arthropoda; class Insecta; order Mantodea; family Mantidae; genus Mantis; species Mantis religiosa. The sequence goes on along the minus strand of CM060955.1, from coordinate 71,015,893 downwards.
ACCCATAAAGTCACAATAATAAATGACCGCAAAGAATGGAGAAGGGCTGTTTGCGAGATGTGAAACATATTAAAAGCATCGATTGAAATTTATATACCAATTACTTTTACGTTAATACGACAAGGAAGACAATTTCGAGCACACCCCACCCTTTAATCAGGCCTGTGTACCTAATGAAGGAGTTTAAGATGCGTGGCGAGGGTGGCACGTTGGCGGGTACGAGCTCGGGGAAGTGTTAATATTATTTTGTACAAAATGGTGAGGCGGCATAAACGAGCAGGTGACATAATGGATGCAAATCACAAAAGGAGCTTCATTCAGCAACTTCTTCACCAATATATCTAGCACGTACTTTCGACGCAATAGAATTTCTTCTTTGTAGATAACTTCATTGACTTTCAGATAAGCGCGAAACAGTTAAGGCGAGAGTTCATTAGGAGAAAGGCTTCCATGGAAAACATTTCAGTGGTAGATGTCGAAAAGAGGTTATAGGAAGTCATTGTTTATACGCTATTGTTTATTTTAAAGCAGTAAAGCTGAAAAATATCATAATATATTATATTCCAATCACGTTCAATCCGGCATAGTTTACTTCACATTACCTTATGGATACAAAGATACACAGAATCGGTATATATAGCTGATGCTATAAAATGTATTTAAAATAAATTTTCTACATATTTTAAAGAGTATATTCACTTTTAATGAAGGCATCAGAACATATTCACGGATAACTGAAAATATACATGTTATTTACCATATAAATATCTTAAATATACGAGAAATGAAAAATAGCTAAAACGTTTCTATATAATGTTAGTTTGTAACTGGTAAATTTTCATTAAAGCGTTTGTTCCAATAGAATTGTAGCTTCCAGTTATTTTCGTGTGGCTGTTATGTAACAGTGTCGTCTCTCTGACTCTTAAGATCTTATATTTTAGTAATACTACTTTATCTACAGGCGACTGCTAATTCATTTCTATTATAGCCTGGATTATAATTGTATATTCTAATAAACTTTACATAAGTATTTTTACTGCCTCTCTTACATCATCTAACCGTGTATGTTATATCGGAAGGTGAATGAATGAGATGATACTCAAACAGGTACGTAGTCCCTAGTTTTCCAGTCTTCATCAACTCAGGATAACTGGAAACCTGCTAAGAAAACCTTACCCAGGCAAGTCACTCTAGCCGAGATTATTGACCAATTGAATATGAGCCAGACATACGACTAGTATCACAATATCATGGATGTGAGTGTACGAGTATTCAAATATTCATTAATATGTGCTACGCTAATGGAACATATCTGTTGGACTGGTATTCGCCCTAGCTGTTAGCTGGATAATACGTAAATCCAAACAATCACGAAATCAATGTTTTAAAACTTCCTTTGGTGAACATGAAAATACACTTTTGAGACAGATTCCTCAGTATATGTCACAAGAACGAGCAAAACGACACACAGTTCTACTAATTTCAAATGCTCTCAAAACAGCTTAAATAAGAACAGTCACTGGACTGCAACCTCAGTACATTTTTACTATTATTTTGAATAATTTTATCTTTCTTATCTAAACTAAAAATATTTTGTATAGGTATAGAAAGTTTTCAGTGCATAAAAAAGGAAAAATTCCTTCCTTTTACTCGCCGTCACTGACACCTTCCATTTATTTATCTCGTATGATAAACACTTTTCACATTTCTCAGTTCTGACCAGGCTTTAGATGCTTTTCTCACGATCAGCTGCTTAATCATCTTCCTAATAATTAATTGCTTCTTCTAAAGCTGTACAGGGTTTGCACTTTAATATTAAAACGCCATACTTTGATGTCTCATCTAAAATTAATTTCAGTTTTTGATAAGTATTACACGAATAACACAATTTTGATGTGGTACTGTATTACATACACATTTGACAACTCGTCATGTTTAACTTGACATCATTGTTTTCCTTAATTTATGGAAACTATCAAGTCATCTTCATCGGCGTTTATTTAAGTTTGTGATAGCAAATATACGATACATTTGGTAGCTCTACGCTAAAGAAACTAATTTTCGCTCACCTCGGTATATCTGCCTCACGTTCAAGACTCCCGAGTTCGAATCTCGGTCAGGAAGAGTTACCTGGATAAGGTTTCTTTCCGGGTTTTCCCTTATCCTAGATGACGAATATCGGGTAACTCTAATCTTCCAATTGAAAACTGAGACATAGTTTGTACAATATGTGTCCAATATCATAGAAGAAAAGGTTCGATTTTTTTAGCCAGTAGATTTTCATAAGTTGGGAAAAATAAATAATACGTGTAACGAATTTCCTGCTAATCAATTGATAAGAAGCAGTTTATTAACAACTGCAAATGCAGAATTGAATTTGTCGGATACTTTAACGCCAACGCCTAATGGGACGTTTATACAATTGTTATACAATAGTTACTGCGAAAACTTGTGGATTATATGCATCACAGCATACTTCCGTAACTTTTTTCTTGAAGAGATAGAATCAGAAAACTCCAAAACCATAGCTGGGCTTTGGACTTCCATTTTCCAGGTAAAATCCGTTTGTCTTAACCAACCGAACTACTATGGCATCATACAATTTTATATTATACAACTTATTCACTTTTGTTCTCAATTTCGTTTTGATATATCGTAACCCAATGGCAACTTACAATGTCTTATTCTCAATTCCGAACTTTGCAGCTTAACGAACTTTACTTAAATTAATGATAGCGAATTGTTCTTTCACATCCTGTATATGTAGGAGAAGGTTGAAAAGGTAGAATCACATTGGAGAATGCAATTCCGTAGTTGGAATTAGAACCACAGATTTTCCAATTTACATTCGGTGGCTCTAACCAATTGAGTTATCATCAATTACAGATCTCTAAGTGGTTTACCCGAAAAATTCGAGTCAATTGGAAAATTTAATAATACACTGGTATGTTGCCATGATAGCCCACTAGATTGGATCAGTCGGTCGTATACTGCGAGGTTCGTGGTTTAAATCCTGGGTTTGGCACTGAATTATTTAATCTAATACTATCTTTTTCAAATTAAAGAGAGATATTACAGAAAAAACAAACATAGAACGTTGTAGTTATAACTTTTTGTTAGACACGACTTATGTGCAACAAAAGTTAATTGCTTTTAACAATGGATGCTCACTTTACTCCTTTGATTATAAGTTTCCGTAACGTCATTTTTATTAATCTTTAAAATTAAATACACTTCTGCATTTTCTTTTTAGACTTGGTGGAGGGCAAGAACTATTCTGGTTGAATGAAAACTACCCAGCCACCCGGAATTCACTACCAATCTGAAACAATTTAAATAATTATTTAAATCTATTAAATAATTTAAATAAGTAAAAATAATTATTTAGGATATTCAATAATGGTATGGAATAGTTAGTATACAAAATTTATGAAGAAATGTATGTTGAATGATAATTTGTCGTGAAGGCAACGGAAAAAAGACTATATAAGCACCTGGACTGGAAGTGATTCTTTCTTCTTCTTCATTTAACTTCCATGGTGAAAGGACGTGTGAGTAAGACCGCAAATAGATGCTCATGTACAAAGGCAAATTTTGTATGTAAGAGTAGATGTATCAGTATATTTTACTTGGGGTGTAAGAGAAGTAATTATTGGTGAATAGTTAAAAGGACTGCACCAGAGAATACTGATATCAATTGATTTATGTTAGAAAGGAGTTGCATCCTTAATAAATCTCAGAGTTTGGAGATTGGTTGGAGAAATTCTAAATAATGGTTTATTTAAAACATTATCCTTCCATATCCGCGAGCACCCCTGAAAAGAAGAGTCCATGCAGATACCAGAGCAGCCGAGGAACGACTAGATCGAAATCCGAGAACTTCGAAGAAGTCCATCATCACCCAAATTCTTTCTACACCCCACATTGGAACTTTGTTTATGCACCAAATCTCTGCTTGACAAATCATAACACAAACCACTAACATGAGGAGCATTTCAAATGTGGACTTAATTTTTAAATATTGATAACTTTAAAAGCCCTAATTTTAAAACTATATGGCTTTTAACCTTACTTTTATATTCTATTTTGTTGCTACACTTATTATTTCATCTTCAGTTATGGTTAGTTAAACTTTTATCCATCAAACGTTGTCAAATAATTAAAATAAATTAATTTCTTTTATCAAAATATCTTGTACTCATAACACAACATAAAACTATATTGCTTTTTAATTTATAAAATTTGAGTAAATGTCTGAATTTCTTATAGAATCTTTAATAATGAAAATGATAAATACTTTGTTAAACTCTTCAACAGACCGAAGTGTTAGATGGGAGTCAAATTAATCATGTGATGCTAAGCGATAACCATGCGAGCTGATACAGCAAACCATGAGTCGGAGATTAATTGTTGCAGTACTAAACAATGACCATGCAATGTAAATCATTCTGCCACTGCCTTGGTAGCATAGGTCTGCGCACCTCCAGAGGAACTCAGTTACTAGACCTGACAGCTGCTTGATTTCCGCACCAGTGACTTTCAATCCTGTCTATTATCTATGCTTGTGTGTCTGGAGCAATCTCCTCGAATGATTTCACGTGTTCCCAGAACAAAAAATCAATTATGACAGATCCAGGGAATTTGGTTTAAACCCGTAACCCTTCGATATTCTCTGCGCTATTTGGCTACGATGAAGATAATGATTTTACTTTCTTAGAAATTTAAACAAAAATTTGTTTGAAGAAATTCCAGTAATTTTATGGCCTCTGAAAATATCAAATATTCTCCAGCAAAATGTCTACTTTTTAATCTAATGAAACCGGTCCTTAAAGCAATTATGGCACTCGTTCTGAGGCCTTCAGAAACAGGTTCTCATTATGCATATACATCTGAGAAGTTCCGAACTTTAATATACATAATATTAAGCTTACATATAGCCTTTTTGTATAATAAAACAAGCAATGGCCGCCTCGGTAGCGTGAATGGTACCATATCTGCCTCACGTTCAAGACGTCCCGAGTTCGAATCTTGGTCAGGGTGAGTTACCTGCATAAGGTTCTTTTCCGGGGGTTTCCCCTATCCCGAAAGACAAATGTCAGGTAGCTCTAGGCTCTATGGGTCCTGGACTCATTTGAGCATCATTTCATCCATTCCAATCATTGTCCGATAACACTTAACATTGGAGGACGTAAATTACAAATAATGACGACGACGATGACGATAATAATAATAATAATAATAATAATAATAATAATAATAATAATAATAATAATAATAATAATAATAATAATAATAATAATAATAATAATAATAATAATAATAATAATAATAATAATAATAATAATAATAATAATAATAATAATAATAATAATAATAATAATAATAATAATAATAATAATAATAATAATAATAATAATAATAATAATAATAATAATAATAATAATAATAATAATAATAATAATAATAATAATAATAATAATAATAATAATAATAATAATAATAATAATAATAATAATAATAATAATAATAATAATAATAATAATAATAATAATAATAATAATAATAATAATAATAATAATAATAATAATAATAATAATAATAATAATAATAATAATAATAATAATAATAATAATAATAATAATAATAATAATAATAATAATAATAATAATAATAATAATAATAATAATAATAATAATAATAATAATAATAATAATAATAATAATAATAATAATAATAATAATCATCATCATCATCATCAACATCCATGCAACTCCTAACCTCCAGCTTTGAGTGGATGACCAGTCCACTGCGTGTCGCCCTAACATTCTGGCTATTTAAGTCAGTTGCTTGAAAGTGTTCCAGAGGGCCTCATTATACCCATTTTGAATTAGAGGAAAGCAGGCATAAGTAGCAAAACAATTTGTGACTAAAAGGGTTGAAGCAATGGGTCAATGTAAATTCCTACAAATTTGTAGCAGATAGTGTTTGAGAAATGGAGATATGTTAATTCTTACACATTTTTCATTAGTAAACCTGTTTATCTAGTAACACGCGAGACTCACTCCCAATCAATTGTCAACAGTCTGCGAGAGCATACACGCCTTCATCACCATAGAAGTTGATAGTATGCAGTAACAAAAGTAAGCCCTTAATCGTGAGTAATGGTTATATATATTTTTTAAATATCACATATTTTTGGCTCTGCGTCCAATCAAGTTGTCGAGCCTTCTAGATTACAAAAAAGGAGTTCAAGAAAGAGGCATTTATACAACAGGCCATGCATGACTCTTCAAGTCGGTACATCACAAGATTCCAATGTATTAAGAAGGTGTCGTACAGTAACAAATATCACCAAGTTTCTTTTTAATCTTATTATTTGTATGATGAACCAACCAATATCATGGTTGCACAATCCTAGGTCTATACAAGGTATGAGGGAAAATATTACCTTGTAATTATTTAAGTATTTTAATTATTCTAACCGCGACTTTGTAGCAATTCATATTTCCCGAAGCAATGATGCCACTTTCCCTGAGGCTTTATTATGTTCTGTTGCTTCCGCTAAAATTGTCTTCAAGTTTTGAAAACAAAAAGGGGTCAAAGCTGCTGGATGAAGGCTCTATGATGAAGGTTCCATGGTGCTATTCTTCGAGGTCTTTTGTATGGAACAGCGTGGTAAATAAATATTTGTGTATCAATGGGCATTAACAGCACATCTATCCTGTAATGCTGTAGTTGTTATATAATCCATTTCAGAAAGAAATGGCAACTATCTTTATACCAATATTCTTCAGCTGTTTGAAAGCCCATTGAAACAACTGACCTTTTTGTTCAGCATTTAACAACAAATATCAGGATTTATCACAGGTAAGATGTTCCAAACTATATTTTAAGTGCCTTATCAGAATGTTTAAGAAATTTCTTTAACCCATAGAAGTATTTTACTTTTTCCTATCGGAAAGCGGTTAATGTAAAATACATTAAAGGTAAAGTTTTCTCATATCTAACTGCTATAAAACTTTTAGGGTTTGTCGCAAACCAATGCCTAAAGTTTGACAAGCAGCAATATCTGCACCTGAAATAGCAGTTCTTGGAGATCCTTCATGAAATTCATCTATAAGAAGAAGCTATAAGCTACATCAAATTATAGTCTTAGGTGAGGGTTCCTCTCAAAATTCACTTCTAAGCCGATCTTTGCTTTGTTTGGGATTAATTATTGTTAAACGTAATAACCCGGAATTGTGATCTAGTAAATATAATTTTTGCCTTCTCACAACATATACGATAATTAAAAAGCTATTATACCAAGTTAAACAAATTAACATGACGATCAACTGGAAATTCATTGTAAAATAACTGCCAAATAGAGTCATGTCATGTAACACCTTTAAAATGTTTAGTGTTGTCCTAATATAAACTCAAGTAGGAGAATTGTAAAATTACGAACCACAACGCATGTGCTACACACAAAAAATTGACTTGTAAACTGAAACATATGTACAAAATAGAGTTACATATTTCACATTATTTGCTTATAGCAAATGTAACAACGTTTGCCTCATAGCATTGCATCCCTTTATTCGAGCGTTGCTCCTGCGAAGCATCACTGTTAATTAAGGCCTGAAGGTATAGTGATACATTTATACAAGATTCCTTTGGGATTTTGCATTTTGTTTCAGTTTGTTTGTTCGTTACTAAAGGGAATAGATTTTATAAATTATGTGAAATGTAAAATGAACAGGAATTAAATATATTTGGCTGCTTTATAGAATCGCGCAAACTCTGACCTTTGCTACTGACTCTAGAGTTGAATTTCAGTAGCTTTCATTCAGTTAACTCAGAGGGTCCTCTTTTTTAAGTATAATTCTCAACTATGGCCTCCATTAGCGTGCATAAGAATTGCATGTTTGGAACTTATAATTTAGAAGTGGATACAGGAGTCATTAATGAGTGAAATTTGTTATATTGTACACAAATGATATGGAGACAGATAAATAATTATAATAGATAATTTCCACATAGTAGAAGTACTGCCTATGTCATAACTTAAGCATAAGTTGCAGTCAGTAGATAACCAATGTAAAATTCCAAGTAGTTATTAGCAAGTTTCTTGCTGTAGCTCAGTTAATTAGAGTTATGTTAAATTCAGTGTATTTCTAGCCCTTAGGTTATAGGTACCTGGAATTCAGCAATCTTAAAAAAGCCGTTGCGTTGCCAGGACACATCGAGGAAGTTATAGAGTAAATAAAACTCTCAGAAGTTTAGTGCAGTACACAGTAACAGTTGCTTTTCAGATTAGGAATTAGATGGTTTAAGAGTTGGCATATTTGTACACAGAATTTAAGTTAGTTAAAGAGGGATTGTTAAGATTTTCTTCTTTCCTGTTGAGCTTTAAGTCTTACAGAAGTGTCCACTGTGATCAACTGTCAGCTTCATCCAGCGTTTAGAGACCGCGCATGAGTTATTGAAATTTAGTAGTAACTTAATTTTACATTTCCAGTACTAACTTCTACCTATACTTCGTATCATTATCATCATTATTATGAAAGTGATTTTTATACCGTAAGGCGTGGATGAATCAGACGTTAACCATACATATTTAAATATTTACAATCAAGTGACAGATTTAAAAACTGTTTCTTTTTAATCTCAAACAGTCGATAAAACACTTCAAATATATTATTATTATTACCCTCCATCAAACCTGTCGTTAACTGACGATGTTTATCATCACACCCTGTTACACATACACAAAGATGAATATCTCATTGTTTTTATTGAAGCAGCAGGCAGCTGATAGATACACCGGAAAGCAAGTTTTGAAATGATATCAAAAGTTGACGCACATCAAACCTTTTCATCAACTTTAAATTTTTGTGGTAGAATTTGTTTTTCATATTCTCAACATATACGATCATAATTATGTAAATGCTACCTTAATTGCGATATTGCATTACTTTCATGGTTGCACTTAAGTTTTCCTTTGTATGCATTGTACTTGGCTACCTTTCTGTAATACAGAACCTCCGATTAAGTTAGATAACTAAGTAAAACTACAAAACAACGGGAGATCCTCATGTAACTTTTAGCTTTACTGAATTTTCTGTAAATACGACGCATTATATTGCAGTGTATTGTTCCTGGAATGTTTCTGCAACAGACAACTATGTCTACATATTTTAAGTGAATGGACAGTTTGAACGCCCACATTACGCCAAGAGTCTCTTCCCCTACATTAGTCAAGAAAAACATTAGCACCAAAAATTATAGTCAACGTATAGTATTTCCCTACTAAATGGATACAACTGTTACCTTGAGCTTGCAGAAATAAATATGAGGTGATAGGAGGCTGTCGGACCATGGCCTAAAAAGAAAACGAAATACATAGTGTAACATTCCGCTAGCAAGCCAGAGCCTCCCAACCCGACTTACCCTCATAATCAAGACAGAAGTGTTCCAATCGATACGGGGAGGAGTTGTAGTCAGCCCCACAGTAGCTACCCAACTTCCTCACGATGCTGAGTAGGCACCGATGCTATACCCGGGACTTAAAATTCACATTCCGCAATGGTAAGATCGATCCCGGGACCAAAGCACAACGCTCTAGCCTACTATGACATGGCGCAGGACTCACACTATAGCGAGCTGCAGAAACACCATGGTTCTGTCGAAGCTGGGTTTAGGTAGAGCAGCCGGTCAGAAAGATTCTTAGTTCAAATCCCGGCAATGCCATTGAAATTTTGAGTCTGATTATACATTTTTTACTTTGTTCTACATACGGCTTGGGTGAAAGTACAAAAATTCCCTTTAACTTCTGTAGTGAAGTTGAGAGTTTGAGAAAGAAACCATTTGACTTTACTCTGAACTTCAGGTGTTTGTGTGGATGTGTGTCCGTTTTTTTTGGAACTCCTAATACACAAACATCATAATACTATATCTGTTGAAGCCTGCCTCAGTAACGTAGATGGTAGCGTTTCTGTCTCAGTTTCAAGAGGTCCCGAGTTCAAATCTAGATCAGGGTGAATTACCCGGATAAGGTTTTTCCGGGGTTTTCCCTCATCCTTCAAGACGAATGTCGGGTAAAGACGAATGTCGAGTAACTTTAAGCTCCATGGACCCTGGACTCATGTAAGCATCATTTCAACCAATTCATTCACCGTCCCATGTGACTTACCGTTGGAGAACGTAAAATTACAAAATCAAAAAACCATATTTGTTCTACTCGTGCCTCCAACAAAGGAATTTCCCAACCATTCACAGCTAGTCTCTCAAAAACTTTTCAACTTCTCTACTCCATTACTGAACTTAAAAGAGATAAGACTATTAGGAAAAATGGTTAAATAAAGTAAATTAGAAAACCTGGTATACATAAAATAGTCATTCTATAGTTAAGGAATGAAGTAAGAAAAATTACCAGAAATAAACTGCAGTAACAACAAAATGCACATGCATGTTCATAATTTTCATTGATTCTCATAACGTATCTCATTTGTTTGTCATATCCATGGAAGTCCTGGATTTCATAAATATAAAAACCACTTAGCCCGCCTCGGTAGCGTAGATGGTAGTATGTCTGCCTCACGTTTAAGAGGTCCCGAGTTGGAATCTCGGTCAGGGTGAGTTACCTGTATAAGGCTTTTTCCGGGGTTTTCCTTTATCCCAACAGACGAATGTCGGTAACTCTAAGCTCCATGGGCCCTGGACCCATTTGAACATCGTTTCACCCACTCTATTCATCGTCCGATATGACTTAAAAAGTTAAAGGACGTAAATTCAAAAAAAGAAACACACACACACACACACACACACACACACACACACACACACACACACACAAACACTTAGTAATCGAAGCACTCTGATATTTCCTTCATTTATTTCCTCGACTGTAATTGCAGCATGAGACGAACTTCATGATATCAGCTAACTTTTCATTGAGTGATTCATCAACTAACGCCTTAATAGGCTGTTGGCATTTACACTTGCTTTCTCCAGCATTCAAAACGTAGAATCGAGCAAGACGTGGTTTATCCATGCGTGTCATTCATGCATACATGCATACATACATACAGGAAATGTAATCTATCTTCTCAGTCGCTGATCCATTAAGGGAAGATGTTCTTATACATTCTTGCTTTTGTCATTTGCCTGCTCACAAACTGTCATGTCTATTTTCTTTTGTCCCTCAACACAATACGTTTTCGGTACTGGCAGTATATTGTTTCTGTAAATGCAACTTGTGCTGTTGCTTTTTCCAGCCTTTTAGAAAGTTCACTTTCTTCCAAATCACCATGGGTGTTCGCTTAATTTAAGAGCACAGCAAGGTTTAGGCTACGGTTTCTATTTTACTTATCTACTTAAGAAATTGAAGTAACGTTTTGTTAAATTTAAATTTTATGAAACCATTAAAAGCTTTTAAGTGTTTTCCAAGACGATTACTATATATCTGGTACATATCATTTATATGCCCTTATGGTCAAGTCAAATAAAATGTATATCTTGAATTCTGTGGCAATATTCTTTTAAGTCTCCTTCATTATGGATGAACTGGCAAACAAAGAGATAAGATAAAATCCTAAAAGAGAAAGCATATGATTTAATTAGAATGTACAGTTTACGTCAACACCTAGTTTATGGAATGAAAAAAAAAATAATAAATTCCTTATTTTTAAATTTTCCAGTTATCATACTTTTTATTATGTCCTGGACATGCAGCGATAATGAAATACCAAAGTAATAATATAGGCACTATCTCAAAAGATTTGAGCACATCTTAAGGTTAATGTATCATTCTATTACCATCGTATTCATACAATTATCTGGGTTAATACGAAATAGATATGCTTTTTTTAGAAATATTTTGTGTAAGAGTGAGTAGAGAACGTCATATGTGCGTGAATCAGATTTTTAAAACATCCTTTTTAGAAAGAGAGAAGAATATTCGCAGTTAACACAATAAGACAGACTGAGATGTGGTTTGTACCAGCTGCTCAGTAATTTTGCTTGAAGTGTAGCTTAAATACTATAGAGATAACATGCAAATGTGTCAGTAGTTCTCTTCAACAGCATTGTGTATTCTGTCTAGGGTGTCATGTGCTGTTAATTTGCTTGTTGAGTATTCCCAAACTGGTTGTTTGGACAATACATCTGGGTCTTTCCCTTTTGAATTAAGTGGAGTCAAAATACCTATCTTCCCGAAGTTAAAAGAGATGCAGGACTGTGTTGTTTTCTCAAGAGTAGTAAAATTACTTTAAATAATATGTACCTTACTCGTAGCTAGGTGTAGATATACTTACCCAATGTATTAAATGGAAAATATAACAGCTTTAACTTAGCTCAAAATCTATAAACAACTTAAATACACTTTAACGGAGGTTAAAGGGTGAAACTTACACACTTATATTTTCAGTTTTTTGTACATTCTTGTTAATTTGTACTTTAACCTCACTCTTAGTGAAGTGTGGTGACAATATGTACCTTTAAATGCATTTTTAAGCTGCAACTTCATCCGTCATTCTTATTTTAAATTTTTGAAGACTTCCTAGAAAACCAAAATCCTGACTCATACGTACTTCGAGTACAATTGTAAACTTTAGCTCAGAATCAGACAGATGCTTTGCTCTATGACGGAATATTTGGGGCCAAAATCGCTCTACGTGGTGATATCTGTGTAGTGAGCACAGAACATATGAGCACAAAATATGAGAGTCACAGTAAAACAATATCAAGATGATGTAATACAATGTATCAATAAAAGGATGAAATAAGGCACTGTAGGGCTATACGATTAACTAGGGCTACGAAGTCTCAACAGGATATGTCCTAAATTATCAAGAGATGGTGTTATTGAAACTGTATTGCACTCTATCTTAGATTGAGGGACAGTGAACAATTAGGAAGTTTGCGTAACCTACATGGCCACCAAGATAAAGTTTATAAATTTATTAGAAACCAAAATTCAGTGGAAAAAGGCAAAGCAAATATAAAAATCATTAAAGATGAAGAATTAGAGGAATGTTATAAAAATCTCTGGAACACAGGAGATAAACAAAATTTGGAAATAGATAAATTATACAGAGCAGAAGTAGATTGGTTAGAAGTAGAAGAATTAATGGAAAGTATAGCTAAAACTAGAAATAGGAAAGCCTGCGGAATAGATAATATTAATTTAGAATTAATTAAATATGCTCCTAAAGAATTCCATGACAGATTACTGTATCTATATAACAAGTGTTGGGAAACAAAAGAAATACTGCAAGAATTGAAAATAGCTAAAGTGACATCAATATTTAAGAAAGGGAAGCGAACAAGGCCTGAAAATTATAGAGGGATTAGCTTATTGTGTGCTGCCTACAAAATATATGCCAAAATAATAAGTACTCGGTTAAACAAAATAACAGACGCAATGCTCCTAGAAGAACAAACTGGTTTTAGAAAAGGAAGAAGCACCATTGACAATGTTTTTACTCTTAAACATATAATAGAAAAACGACGAGAACAAAAATTAGAGACGCACTTGCTATTTATTAACTATTATAAAGCTTTTGACAAATTATCGCGAATGATACTGTGGAAAATTTTAAATAATAGAGGCATACCTCTACATAAAATGTATGTACATTGACACAAAAATAAAAATAAATAAAGAGAACCAGTAATAGTTAATGGTGGCGTAAGACAAGGTTGTCCTTTATGAACCGCACTTTTTAATTTGTATGTTGGCGAAATAGTAAGGATTTGGTCCAATAAAGTGAATGGAGGCATTAATGTATCAGCAGCTAAATTGAAAACTATGTTGTGTACAGATGATCAAATAATAATGGCCAGAAGTGAAGATGCCCCGCAGAAAATGCTGTATAGTCTAGATAAAGTTGCTACAGAATATGGAATGAAAATATCAGCAAATAAATCCAAAACCATGGCATTTAAAGGAATTAATCCAGTGAGATCAAAAATAGTGTTTGATAACATAATAATTGAGCAGAAATCACACTTTAAGTATTTAGGATGTAGTGTCTCGTACCAAGGGGAAGCTGATATAATAGAGAAAATAAATACATTTAACTATATAACAGGCACAGTAAAAGGAACATTAAAATATAAATCAAGAAAGGACTCTATAATAAAACTATACAAAACAATGGCAATACCAACTCTGATCTATGGATCACAAACATGGACACTAACAAAAAGAAATAGTACGAGAATACAGTCATCAGAAATGAAATTTATAAGAGCAATATAGCTGGATATACCAAAATTGATAAGAAACGTAGTCAGGATATTAGGATAGAATTAAAAATAGAAGAAATAAACCATACTACTGAAATAAATAGAAATCAATGGAAAGAACATGTTCAGAGGATGAATAATAACAGAATACCAAAAATAGCCTTAAACTATAAACCTATAGGAAGAAGAAACTAGGGAAGACCGAAGAAAACATGGGCAGACCAATTTGGAGCCGGAACGGGTTAAACAATCCAAAGCCGTGAGGTAGAAGAAGAAGCAGAAGAAGAAGAAGAAGAAGAAGAAGAAGAAGAAGAAGAAGAAGAAGAAGAAGAAGAAGAAGAAGAAGAAGAAGAAGAAGCGTAACCTTGAACACTGCTGACGCGGAAATTAACTACAGCCAGACAAAAAATCCACTGTCCTTGCAGTATACACGCTCATATCAATTTATTTTATACATTTCTATATATTTTATATAAATTTTCTGTTGACAAAAGCAAACGCTTAGTCAATAATTGAGTAAAGGCTCTCCAATTTATAACAGGGATAAATCCATTGAAGTTATTTGCTTGCATTGCGAATTCACTTTCAAAGCAACAATAGATTTATTTATTTTTCACTATGCATGAAAAGATTTTGGAATTGCTAGGCTAGGATACAACAAACCAAATTTTAATAATCTGAATATCCATTTGGTTTTCTCAATTCCTCCTTAAATATGCAACGAATCCACGAATCTACTCCTGCAATTAATTTCAAATATAAAGAAAACTGAGGTGTCTTTAGAATTCTCTGTATAATCTTCTTCAATACCAATGATAAAAGGTGCAGACATTAGGAAGTAACACATTGATTTTGTATAATAAAAAGCCTTCCAGCCAATGCAGGAAGCAGGATGGGAGGAAGTGAGATTAATTCTACGTTGGTGGCGCCTTAATTTCGGTCGCACAATATATATTAGGCACCAATTAATTTTAATCATTTTATTTATTTTGTGAATGATTTCATTATTTTTAAAAAGATATATTCATTTTTTTATTTTTGTTTTTAATCCTAATAACACTAATGGTAGATCAATACAAACGACAGTGTAGTATTAACAAAAATATAACACATGTTAAAACATAACATTCAAGAATAAAACAACTTATTGCATCAAAATAACTCATAATAGAAAGCACAAGATAACGCACAAACAATTTTTACTTATTACAACACATGCCAGCTATTTTTCCTCCTCTTTCCCCCTGTTTTCCTATCCTATTTTTCAAACTCCAAACTCGTAAAGCATTTATTGCTCTTCATTCTACCGTTCCGAACAAAAATACGTTTTGCACTTCCTATATGTTATGCTTTATTCTGTAATTTTACGTCCTCCAACGTTAGGTCATATCAGACGGTGAACGAAATGGGTGAAATTATACTCAAATGTGTCCAGGGTCCATGGAGCTTAGAGCTACCTGACATTCGTCTCTAAGGTTAAGTGAAAATCCCGGAAAAAGCCTTATCCAGGTAACTCAACCTGACCGAGATTCGAACTCGGAACCTCGGGACCTCTATACGTTATGTGAAGTAGTTCTACATGTAACTCTGGGTTTAAAATGCTTTTCCCACTGTTGTATTTCCATTCATTCCTAGCTAGAATAAGGCACCTCAAATAATAGGTGTCACGTTCCTCTGTGTCAGAATCTTTTCTCCTCTCTGAAGTAGAAAATCATCTGTATGTGTATCAAGTCTTCTTCACTTGTTCATTTAATTGTCCTATATCGACATTGTCGCTCTATAGTAAACGGAGAGCTAATTCTGTCATTTGGTTTTGCGTTCCAGTCATTGTAGAAAGCATGGATGGGTTCGGTCGCGTGGCCTCTAGTGCACGGAGTACCCGTAACACTAATTATAATGGCTTTTTAAAAGACAACAATAGATTGTCAGCAAACGAGGTAATGAGAGGGGTAATGTTTGAAATTCAAAAATCTAAAAGCAGTGCAGGAAAAAGAAACCACTGAAGCTTTATGGATGCACAGCGACCGACGAATCATTAAAGAAGTTATATTTTTAGATTTAAACATACCCTTGATTGCTTTAATTGGTCAGATAGTCAACCAATAAGATATCTCAGTGGTAAAGCTTGAGGATCACATTCGGGAAGCCTCGTTTCTGATTTCCGTACACCAAATATTGCCCACCCTGGTCGGTAAGCCTATCGTACGAGGTTTCATCTACTATGATTCATTTTCAACAATATTCCTTTCTTTTCCTTCTGCTTCTCATTGTTTAGATTCCCTTCTAGGTTTCGTGGTGTATGGCGGTGATGGAAGTATGGTGCAACTCTTTGGTATATGTGTCGCCATCTTTTCTCTAGCTCTAGCTTTGAGAAAGATCTCCAAGTCGGGAATTGTTAGAGTTATTGAACCTTCAAGCCTCATATATTGTGTAACCTCACTTCATCAGTTGCGTGGTTCAAAACATATAATCAATCTATACCTGTGCATATCTTTCTATCTGTTTGAATAGAAACTCACTAAAGCAGAGACGGAGTTTTCCGTTCCTAATATGGTCTCTTTTCTCTTCTCAGTCTAGCTGAGTTCGTATAATACGGACCCCTAACGAAAAGCAAATTCCTGACATCACTTCAAATAAAGAATAAATTACACGGAACGGAGGAAGTGTGTTGTAGCTCCTTTTTTTCTGAAACAGAATACGGAAGAGGATTTGATGAGATGGACCTAAACCAACGAGCTCATCAGCAGACAGCTGGGACGGAGAAACAGAAAGAGGAGGTGAAGAAAATGTACAGACAAAACAAAAATAAAACTAAGGATGCTGAAGTTCTCGTAATTCAAGGAAAGGATACAAAAGGGTAATAGGAATCGCGATAAGATTTTCCTTACCTTTTATCCTTCTCTATTTCGCTCCCTCTCTCCCCTTTTTGTAATGCATAAAGCAGTAGATGTTCTTTGGGTGAGTTATTGGTACAGGTCATGAATAATATAAATTACTGTGTCGTTAAATCAAACGTCATTTTCGTACATTGATTTTAAAACTGTGTTATGACAATTGTATGTTTATATGCAAAATATTTCGGAATCCTCTCCGCACATGAATATATCACGAATGGAAAGGACGTAAGATTAAATAGGATACTTTTATAATCAAGCTCTCTCGTATTGCTAGCAATATCACTATGCGCCAGCAAGCGTATCTAGTATCTTAAATCCTATTTGGATTGTTACGCCATTAATTGACATACTGTATTTATTATTAATAGTAAAACATAATATTAATAACCTCAAATATTAATTTAATGGTCCATAATGCCTTAAATGATAATAAAACAATCATATAATAATAAATCTCATCCGTTATGAATTATAAATGTGAGGACTGTTAGACAGCTGTTTTAACACACAAGTCAGAAAATGTACCTTAAGTAAGTGTGGTTAGGGCGAAGAGCTTCTAACTAAGAGATTTGGAGTTCTGCTCCCGTCTGCAGGTTTTATGTTTTGTAGTACAACTTACTAATCACGCTCCAATTTCTAGGATTTTACAAAAGGAATCTTAGTAGTTTAGACGAATACATTTCCAGAATGTTCCTTTGGGGTAAAGAAGCTCTACTTCTACCGCAGCAGGACGTCTTTCCACAGTAAGGAGTAGTGCAATCGAAGGGTAAACAACAAAAGCATAGAGGCACATGTTAAAATAGGGATAATCCATTGTTTAACAACCTCAATTTCAAATATGATCCTGTTTGAATTTACTGTACATTACAAAAATGTTTAATTTTCCTCGTGTAACAAAGTATTTGTACTTTCTTCCGTGCCACATTATTTGGTATTATTTCAGTTTCGAACAATCTAAAGTTATTTTGACGAAGAGACACAAATACTTTGTATATGTCTTATATCCCTTAATATATGACCGGTGTGTCGTGTGCGTTTAAACGTAAGCATGACTGAAGGGGACGACGATTCGGGAACGCTTGCCTGTATGCATTAAAGGCCATACACACAAGAAGACATCTCTAGCATTGCTATCTGATGTGGGTACATCTCCACGAGGAAGAGATGACGTAAATGATATACAGCAGGTCACAGACCGCATGTAGACCGCCCACAGAGTCATGCGGATGTTCATACTCGCAGACACGCTCTAAGCTCGAGTTGCTTACTGCTGTAATAGTTGTTTTGATTTATATTTTAAAACGGTTTGAAAAATTTATAAATTTATAAAAAAATGTGTAAATATATATGCAATTTTGTGATAGGCTGTAGTAATAATTCGATTACGCGATGCAGTGACGTAGTAGTAAATCGGCCAAGCATATAAAAGTAATATATGGGTAGCGACAGTAACGAAGGATTAAATAATCTTGGTTTAGAAACCGAAAGAAAATTCGACTTCTTTTCTGCAACGCCGAAGAGATCGGACGCTTTTTAAATTGCTCGAAAATAGTTAAGTGTTAGTTCAATTTGAAGTATTAGATTGAATTCCGATCAGAGTATAACGTTTTGTGATAAGAATTTTAATGGATTTGGTTTAAAAGAAATAAACAAAAGATTGCTTTCTTATAGAAAATCAAATTAAAAATCTTAATGATTTGTTCACTCGTTACCAACCTTGTAACTTAGAGTTTCATTGCTCGTAAGTAAGAATATAACAGAATAATATTAAAAGCTAGCCGAGGCATAATTAAGGATTTTCTTGATAACTTCGGGGAACATCTTCATCAAGTCATAATGTTTTGGGCGAAGGTAAGATCGACGAAGTAAGACCAACGACGGGAAATGAGATACCAGCACGAATCTTGCTATATATGTTGCCGCAACTTTGGGCATCGAAACTCACAACAAAGGAGGAATGTCGCCACAACGTGGGGATCATAGCATCTTCAACATCGCACCATCCCCACCAGCACCAAAATCTTCTGGTTCAACATGATTTTCACAACGCAGGACTCACAGTTCGTCGTCTTCAATCATCGCATGTGTAGCTGAATAGGAATCCTGTTACATTGTTGATCCAGCAGCCCTATAATTTCCAAGGTAGTATTCATTCTTTTAAAAAGCATCCGCGCCATCTCTCCGGCATCACACGTTACTATATCTAGCAGCACTTCTGAAAGATGAGAAAGAAATTAGAGGTATAAAGCTGTAGCAGGTATGAAATGAGTCTGGTATTTGCATACCAACTAGGAAAACCACAAAAATCCAAAGACAGAACGGATTATGGAAACAGGGATCCCCCGAATACCAGCGTCATGTGTCACCGCGGAACCATTTCTCTGCCAACATTACGATATTTTTTATATTATTTAATGTGTTTTGGAAACTTGGTCTTATTGGCGAATTACACATTTCTTTTTCAAACCAGCGCAATATATTATCTTTTTAGACACAAATTCCACTAATACAGAATTAGACATAGAATTTTCACAATGACATTGAAGTTCTTAGTGCAACTTTACTTGGACTTTTTGAACTTAGAGAAGTACTCAGTATTGCACCTAGATCCCCAGTGATACCGTAGAAATAATATATGTTGCAGAGTTCACAATGAAATGGGTTGTCCTTGGAGAAGGAGTGGGTAATCTCTCTCTCTCTCTCTCTCTCTCTCTCTCTCTCTCTCTCTCTCTCTCTCTCTCTCTCTCTCTCTCTCTCTCTCTCTCTCTCTCTCTCTCTCTCTCTCTCTCTCTCTCTCTCTCTCTCTCTCTCTCTCTCTCTCTCTCTCTCTCTCTCTCTCTCTCTCTCTCTCTCACTCTCTCTCTCTCTCTCTCTCTCTCTCTCTCTCTCTCTCTCTCCTCTCTCTCTCTCTCTCCTCTCTCTCTCTCTCTCTCTCTCTCTCTCTCTCTCTCTCTCTCTCTCTCTCTCTCTCTCTCTCTTCTCTCTCTCTCTCTATATATATACCTATATATATCATAGTATTGTTACAATTATTAATTACGTTGTTTAGGGGAAGATATAGAGCAAGTATTACTAAAGCCATTCTTTCCTTACCTATGTTATTTCTCTGGTAGTTTTTTTTTTTTTTCAATTTATGTCCTCCAACTTAGTTCCTTTCAGATGACGAATTAAATGTTTTAAGTGATGCTCAAATGAGCCTAGGGTCCATAGAGCTTAGAGTTGCCAGATATTCACCTTTCAGGATAAAGGATGCTCCCAGGAAGCCCTTATCCAGATAACTCACTCTAGCTTGGTAGCTTTCCTTTATAATTCTGGCTCCGCTTTGGTCTATTCTCTCTAGAAAAGTATTTTTAATGGCACAGTAAACTACTGCAGGTTTTGTAATTTCTGTTAACTAAATTGCTTTTTGACTGTCCTGTCTGTTTCTTCATTGCCTTTGATGGCAAAATTAAACGGATTCGACGTAAAAACTGTGTCTTTATTGTTTGGAAGAGCTAGATGATCAGAAGTTTTAATTTCCTGTAATAACAATTTAAATCAATAGAGTGACTTCCAAGACTTTCAGGAGTAGTTAGTGAATCAATAAGCATGAGGAAATTACAGTGGCGGAGTAGTTTAAGCGTATCAAACCATGCTGGGGCAAAGCTCTCAGGAAAAATGCAGAAGATGTTTCAGGAAGCTTTAATTTGAGTTATTCCGTGCTAACCCCCGTAGGAGAGTAGATCCGTCCCCTTCACCTACCGTGGTGCGGGCGCTGCAGACCCTTAGCACTCGTGGTACCTCTGACGTTACTAGAGGAACCTCGGGGTGAACATTGAGCCCCTCCCTGTATGGGAGTTGTTCGGATTGGGTTGAACTCGTGGGGGCAGTGATTGCCGATACCCGTGGGAGATTGGGTACGTCTCCGGACGGGGTTGAGGGAAGCCATATATTCCCGTGTACTAGCCTGAATAGCTAGTAAAAGGTGTGCTAGATCACCAGGGCGCCTTACCGAGGTTAATCGTTAGCCTTTCCCTTTCGGGTTGGCACGCCTAAGTGGCGTATCCACTTTCATCCCATCTTGAGTCCACAGGACCAGTTA
This sequence comes from Mantis religiosa, assembly GCA_030765055.1. Classification (NCBI taxonomy): domain Eukaryota; kingdom Metazoa; phylum Arthropoda; class Insecta; order Mantodea; family Mantidae; genus Mantis; species Mantis religiosa. The sequence continues at coordinate 70,994,683 of CM060955.1, read as the reverse complement.
GGGGGGGATTAGTCTATAGGTCTTGCCCTATGGAAAGCCCCACGGAGGCGTCGGGCGCCCTTATGCAGCTCGGTAGCTCCCTGGTCATTAGAGGGGAGGCAGTCTTCACTCTGTGTGGATTGCCCTGCTAGCACCGCACATCCGCTGCCATTTTCATTACTAGTGGACTGATATGTATACTGTTAGTAGATGTTTTGATACTTGATATCAGCCTAGTTAAGATACGCAGGAGATTTCTCCATAGAGACAAATTCATTTGAAGTTCGTGATATTAGCAGAAGAATTTCTAAACCATGTTCTTCAGTGAATGTTCTTATTTTAAGGTGAAATGATACCAGTGCCCAGATTTTCTTGATATTTATCAGAGATAACTTGTTGACTGACAAGTCAGGGCTTGTCAAGTTAGGGCTTGATGAAGTTTGATGTTACATTTTAATACCGAAATTAAGGGATGCGATGTATAAAGAATCGTAATGGATTTCAAAGTAATGTATATTTGTGTGGAACGCGTGCAGGTGCAGTCGAATTGAATAGCAGCATGGTTGAGTTGTGTAACAAAAGACAAGGGAAAAACAAAATTATAAGTGATAGCACTTGACCGTTGAATGGGACTATTCATCGGACGCTTCATCATGGCGACAAAATAGCCACAAAGGGAATCTTTGTGTGAAAAGGGGTCTTCAGAAAGTGAAAGTGACATACACCCACACGCGCAGCTGTGGACAACAGTCTTCGGCGTCAGGCCGATTAGAGCACTTCGTGGCTGGCAAGCCATTGAAACAGTCCGAGGCGTGAGGGAGATTAGGGCAGTCCTCTTGTTCTGTCTTGTGCCAGGCATACCAGAAATGAGAGAAGATATTTGTTGGTTCATATATACGTGAGGAACGAATAAAGTTTATCGAGAAATAAACATTCTGCCTTCAGTAACTTTAAACAGGGATATTGGTAACCCTTGCTCGGCAACTTCAAGTTTGATGTTCGGATAAAAGAAGCAGTCAATAAATCAGTTTGAAACGGGCATTCCAGTGTCAATAAAACCATACTTCTCACGCATATCCACGCATACCCTGTGATTAACCTCAATGCTTTACCCTGAGCCAATATATATTTGGTTCAAACCGTCGCCCCATGTGGAACACTCTGTTCGCCAAAATAATAGCTTCCAATTGGCCCCCAACGTAGAACTCGCTGCTAGCCAATATAATTGCTTCAATTTCTAGTCGAGTTCTATTCCGGGAAGTGCAGTGAGTATTTCTGTTTAATAACATCAAAATTAATTAATTTCGATATGATTTATTCGATCTTTATAAGAAAATATAGAACATTGTAGTCAATGATGACGAAAAGTGCATGTTGTGAAACAATCTGAAAATAATGATGTGCTGAAAAATAAAAATCAGTGAAATAAAGTTTAAAAGCACCTAACTATTTAAAAAGCATTTTGTGTACATACAGATTTTCATCATTCTTCACTGCGCCTCTGTAGCCAATTTAGTATTTACAGATTCCAAAGGAATCTCTTCAGTTTCTTTAACTCAGTGTTAGCAAAACTTATCGTTGTACTGAAATTTTATAACATTCTAGTTATAGAGGCAAATATTTATCACTATATGACTTGCTTTAAAGGTTAATAGAACTATAAAAGTTAGAGCCAAAGTAGAAATTTCGTACAGTTTAACTGGTCTAAACTAAATATTAAAGAATGCTGGGAATTTTTTATTTCTTTCGAGAGCAAAGACTCCCTAAAACATGTGTTTTCGATTAAAGTTTATGCTTTACTTAACCAGTCTGCCATTTTATTTTTCGCAGGTGTTGTTGAACTACAACAACAATTAATGGGCGTGCTCCATGAAAGGAATGAAAAGTTCTGTGTACTGCGGTATGTAGACGATTAATGTGACAAACACCTTTGTGAAAGCCTTTCGATGTTCAGCTCATCTGTAATGACCCGTGAACTCCACGGAGATCAAAGGAAATGATTGATGTACAAGCGATGTGGTGTGACGGTGATATAACCCGAGGGTTAAAATTTCCATTAGCTGCCTAGAAATACTTTTTCCCACCTACAGATATACATATTTAAACTCTGGGTCACACAGCTGTACCTCAGTCTAGGGTCCGCTGTATCGATTGCTCGGCTACGCAAATTCCGCTACATCTAAAGGAGAGATTTTGATTCGCCCACCTCGGGCCTTAAGCCCCTTTTATTTTCTAATGATCCTGACGTAAACAGGCAAATGCCACTTTCACCCCCGGCGGCGGCGAGCTTATCCGTTCTCTCCGTCCTATTCCATTGTTGCCAGCATTCAGCGATGTTCTGGCATGTCAGGTATTCACAAAGAGTAAGAAACTCTTAAATAAAATCGGGTTTCAAAGAACTTTGGAAAATTTCTGAGAGTAAATATTGTGTATTTTTGTTAAACTCAATAATTCTTGAATCAGGAGGTATTTAAAATATTTTGTACTGTAAAATCACTCATTCAGTTATAACTAATTACTACGAATACGGATCTGTGTATATTTGCTCCTTCAAACAGTTTTTTTGTTTGTTTTAATTTACTTTCTCCAACGTTAAGTCATATCGGACGTGTCCTTCAAAGATTCACATGTACTTAACATATAGCACGTGATGTGGTTAAAAATCTATACCCTTCAATACTTATAATAGTTGTAGACAGTAATGAAACTTTATTATTACATAAAGTCAGCAATTTATGAACAATTATCATCACAGTAGTCCATTTGTTCGCCGAACATTCTGTGTATTTCGGCCACTGCTGGATGCTCATAATTTCACCGAAAGAGCAGTATGAAATGTGCTGGAGAAATTGGAGGCAAAAGGTTCTCTAGCATAGAAAGCAAGCGCAGTATGTAAATAACGTAAAGAATTAAATGAAAACATAGTAATTCCTAAAATTCTACGCAAAAATCTAAGTAAATTAGTTTTCAGGTGAGCACAACAAATGGATATTTCACCGACAGTAACTTGGTAGCTTTTATATATGAACCTCCCTTCACAAAATTGTGTTAACTTTGAAAATGAAACTGACTCTGCCTTAACAAAAATCATCTTTAATGCTGAAGCCTATTTCTACATATTCTGTTTCGAAAACAGCAACAAACACTCAATGAAGATCCAACAGAGTTTTATGAGTGAAATGCACCCTCAAGCGCTTATAATTTGAGGTTTTTATTTACTCTTGATTATTTAACGTGCTCCAAAGTTAAGTAGATCGTACGATGCAGGAAATTGAAAACATGGCCTCATAGACATATAGATTAGAGGTACCTGTCATTTATCTTTCAGATTAAGGACTAACCTAGGAATGAACCTTACTCAAATAACTCGGTCTGACGGAGATATAAACTGGAAGTCTCATGAAGCGAGCCAGACAGTAACCCTACACCACAGCGGTGAACTTTGGTATGAAGGAATAACCAACTTTCGCTTTTTAATAATGAAGTAAGAAAGGTATTGGCGGTTAGTGGTGAAAGACATCCGGGTGTAATAAGTGGATATTTATGACCCAAAAAGGAACAAGTGTATCACAGAAATGCCTGTTGCAGCAATGCAGCATCACTCGTAATACTGATAATGAAACAAATTTTTGAATGAAAGGTCCAAACCTGTATTATTTCGCATAGTGGTAGTAGTGATGGATTAATGTACCTACGAGATTGCCTGATATAACGCCGTTGGTTTATTTCCTATCTGGTTAAGTTAAATAGTGGGTTTATGTTAGCATGTGAGAAAAAAATGACTCGAGCATCAACTTCACACGAGCTCTTCCATAAATTGTAACGGGTTTATGTTTTCTGTAATTCAATATTGCAAGACCTGCATGCCGGAATTTTAAATTAAGATATTTTGGAATGGCAGAGAGCAGATGTTCCAGAAGATTCTGGTTATCTTATGTCAGAGCTTTCTATTTTTATGCTGGGCGGGAGCCCTAATTTTCTTTGTTCGTTTCTCCAACTGACCGAATCCTGTCTCCCAAACATGGGCCATATCTGTTGCACCACAAAATTTTATCTCTTCATTACTAATTTTAAATGTTATATTTAATCTGAAATTCGTCCTCTTTATGTCTACTCCGTAAAATCTCTTTTTCGATCTTTGTTTTTATCTTCATTCCAAAATCACTATTCTTTCTTCCTCAAAACATAATCATATATAAAATGTTTACTTTGAATTTTATATATCCAGTAGTTTACCTCTTTGACTTTCAGCTGTTTTGTATTATTTAATTTAAAAAAAAAAGATGAATAATCAAGCTGTAACTGGTGTCCATTTTTCCTTCCGCTATTTTCCACTACATTTTTCGTTAAAATGCAATACAATTACAAGAAAATAAATTTAGTAGTGTTGTTACCTTCACAATTTCTGATCATACTTCTTCTGTTTTAATTTATAGCCTCTTACACCAATATAACGCAAAATTAATTGTACATTCAAGCCCTGGTCGCTATGGATTCTAATGCTCATTTTATTACATTACTCTAACAATCGGATACTATCATAAAAATATAAATGCACTACATAATATGCCTACTGTCATAAAAATAACTATCATTTGTGTCAAAAGTACATTATTTTTACTTCATTTGTTTAAAATATCTAATAAACACACTGATTTTTTTGTGTGTGCAATTTACGCCCACCAACGTTGAGTCAAATGGACGATGAATGGAATGGGTGAAATTATGCTCAAATGAGTACAGGGTCAATAGAGCTTAGAGCTACCCAACATTGATTTTCAGGATACGGTAAAACTCCGGAAAAACCTTGTCCAGGTAACTAACCTGACCGAGATTCGAACTCGAGAGCTCTTGAACGTGAGGCAGATACGCTACCATCTACGCTACCGAGGCGGGCACACATTGAATGGCAGCGAGGTTTACATATTCTAAGAAATAATTGTTTGAAATTTTAGGTATCATTTCTTCATAAAGCGCATTTCTTCACAAGCTCTTCATCAAACTATTGAGCTATATTATGCTATTGAAGTTCTGGATTACTCATTTTTCTCACACCTGAACCTTCCTCACTGCTTCAAAATTTTATGGTGAAAGCTCAGACACACAGGCACGTGTGTTTATATTCATGTTAATGTTCCAAAGCATTATAAGAAGTCCCTTCCCTGGATTTTCATAGTTATTAGGTTATTACGTAGCTAATATCATGCTGGTTTTTGGTGTTTTGGAGTTTCCTTTATTTTGCAAAACTATTTACAGGATTCCGTAGCTAGTGTTACGTACATTGCGAGCTTGTATCGTACTTCATTTGTTAATAAACAATCATAAAATAGAGTTAACAAAGTTTAAACTTGGATCCTTCTAAAACACTATTGGAAACAAGATTATAAAGCCACTGCCGTAGCTGGAAGAATTTGTGAAGTGGAAGGAGAAAGTTTCGTTATTGAACATGTGACACAACGACGGTTCCAACTTCCAACATTGGAGACGAAAACACTAAAGTTTTACCACGTTCTGGAAGACCTAAATTATGAAATATTGAGGTTACGTGCCAAGTTTTGCGAGAAAATCCGCTAAAACTAACCCGAGGAACTTCATAAAAACTTACTACATCAAAATATACCATACATCATCCTTAAAACACTTTGAAAATGAGAAGGAAGCTGTACAGCTGTACCTCGTGAACTGACACCTCAACGGCTGAAGGTGCAGTGGATATCTGTCGTCAGCTTATCCGTAACCTCTTGGATGATAGATTTGTCAGGATAATTGTCACTTGTGATGAAAAGTTGGTGTATTAACAAAACTCTAATGTATCGATACAGTGACTTGATCCCCCCAACCTGCCTAAGTCATTGTTAAAAAAAAATCAGTTCGATCCCAAACTTGTGTCTCTGGTGGAATATTGAGGGTATCATTTACTTAAATTTGTTTCAAATGTGTGGGCGATTTATAAGGATCTTTATTCTCAACTGTAAAGAGTTCATGCAATTTTTAGACGAGGATATCCAGCATTAATTCATCAAAATAGGGTTCCATTGCAACAGGACAATGCAATACCCTATATGCACGAACAACCATGGAAGAAATTCAGGAATTTTGAGGAATCGAACTGCTACCACAACTAGCATACAGCCCTGATCCCGCCCCATAAGATTATCATTTCTTTCGATCCACGGCCCGTTTTCTACGTGAAAGAAATCTAGACAACATTGAAGCAGTGCAAATGGCTGTCACCAAATTCTATCCGTCCCCTTAGCTGCCGTGGTGCGGGCGCTGCGGACCCTTAGCGCTCGTGGTACCTCTGACGTTACTAGAGGAACCTCGGGCCGAACTGCCGAGCCCCTCCCGTCGGGGAATTGTTCGGATTGCGTTGGACTCGAAGGCGGGGCGTGTTCCCGACACCTACGGGGAATTGGGTACCTCCGGCCAGGCTACGGCCGCCCGGAGGGGGTAGAGGGTTGCCTCATAAGTCCCGGGTACTAGCCTGCAGAGCTAGTAGAAGGTGTGCTAGATCACCAGGCGGTCCCACCGAGGTTTTGGGTAGTCTTCCCTGCGGGGTTGACGCGCGTAATTATCGTATCCCCTTCCATTTCGTCTTGGCGTGCTCAGCTGGGGAGCTTTTTAAGAAATCAGGTATTGCCCTATGGAAAGAGCCCCGGAGTATCCATCGCTCCCGGATAGAAGGAGGCCCGGGTCCTTGGTCCTATGGGTCCAGGACTAATAGGAGTAGAACCTCTGCGCTTAACTGCTTAACTGTCACAAAATTCGTCGCATCAAAAAGCCAGAGACTGGTACAATTGTGTGATAAAAAATCTGGCTGAACAATGGCCCAAGACCATAAGAAAATTATCCATTTTTGTTAAAGAAATGGGTTTTCCCGAAATTGTGTTTAGCCGAGAAACACTAATTGCTTAGGGAAAATTTTGTTCATAAAAATAGGATTAAACAGGAACTGGAATGCACATGTGCCGATATAAGATATTTTTCCTATAAATGTTAATGAAACTAACAACCTCTATACTTCCCAAGATATCAAATTTTTGTTGAGGGATGATCAGGATAACTGGACTCAACAATTGTATAAAATATAACTTAAGTACATGATCAAAAGCTCTAACAAAGAGGTATCAAGTTAGTGCATATAAAATAAAATATGGAAAAGGAAAGTCGCATTTTATTTAAATTCTGCAAATTTATATCATTGTAGTAATCGGAGCGTGTGCTTTGAAGTATTGCAATAAGTACATTCATATTAATCGATCGACATTAAGATAGTATTGCTATTCTATGGAATAATTCAGCAAGCATGGCCAAACGCGCCTCCACCAACAAAGCCGATTAGCCGATAAAACTTCTTTAGTTAGGCAGGCAGCCTACAGCCAATGCTCTATTCAGCAATACTTTGATCCTGTCATATTCAAATTCATATTCGTGGAAACTCAAAATAATGAACAGCTGGTATATAACAAACTCTTTCCCTCAGTGGGGAAACGGTTCTGAATCGAGCAGCTTTGAATTTTAGTTCCATGTATCAATTGAGATGCTATTTTTATCTCAATCTGTTGAAATCGCGTCCAGCTTCCCTCTTCCCACGATCCGGGAGATTACGTTGAATTGGAACTCGTGGCAATTATTGATTTCAGTATGTTTATTTCTGAACTCATATTAGCAGAAAATATCACATCTCTTGCACATGAGTCTATATTTAACTTTGAAACACGCTGTTGGCATGGAGATACTCGTGGCATAAAATAAATAGACCAAGCGTCAGTGCCATAGTTAAGTAGTTATCCTTAGCAGTAATGACTACTGTAACCATATTAAGAAAATAAAACACGTCCCTTGCATCGTCGCAAAGCTTAGTTACTAGTGCGTATATGATTTATACCTCTTTGGGTTAAAATACCCAGCAAGGAAGCAGTAGTAGATGAATGATTTTAACATAAGCATAAAGTATACGAATTCAACACTGGAAAACTACCCTATCACTTACGGCCAAAGTTTGTCGTGTTTTCGAAAAAACACACCAGCTGAACCATCTGGACTTGCAACCCGAACAAAATCCCAGTTACTAACTTCTTGTTTGTAAGCCTGGGTACACCTTAAATTATGCTAAAGTTGGCCAACGAGTCTGACTCGTAACAAGTATCGTGAGAAATGACCACGTCCTCGACAACCTAGCTCTCGCGCCTGTGTAGGATAATATTTCGAGCTCAGTCTGAAGTAGTTCGGTGTGGTACGAGGTGGAAATAACATTATGGTAAACTGTATGTCAATTGTCTTTACTTATTGCGGTTACGTTGTATAATAGAACAAGCAGTTCAATGTGAAATTGTGCTCGAACAGAGAGTATTTCATTATGATGAAGCTTCTGATACTCAGGTTATATCCAACTTTTTAAACTCCAAATAAATTTGGGACTTTCAGCTTAAATTTAAGCATAAATTTCATTATGTAATGGTTCCTAAAAATTTATTATTTATAGATTGTGAAATAAAAAACTAAGAATGTTGTGTTCATGTTCGGCACTACAGGAATGGACAATAATTGAAGGGTGAACCTTACAAAGGGGTTAAGTGCCAAATTTTGAAAAAATGAAATTTTTGTTTTACAAGGGTGTTACACGGCATCCCGCATTTCTCTACAAAAATGATAAGTGAAACACAGAATAATCTGGTTGCATTCTAATTAGATTAAATATTTTGTGCATATTCCAAAATTTTACAATTTACAATTTTTGGCTACATTTAGTTGTCTACCTTGTTGCTACCTTGGCTTACGTGACACTCTGGTCTTCTGTTCTGACAGGTATCTCTTAATCTCCATGTCTCTTGTTACTTAACTAGTCCCATTCTTCCCCCTCATCTTCCTTTCTTATATTGGCCCATTTTTATTTTAGTTTCTACAACAACTCATCAGTACTTCTTACCATCGTTTCCTCCCTACCCGTTAACATTTTTATAGCTACTATCCTGTTCTCTATTCTCTACTTTCTCCCATTTTACCTCCCAAGCCTTTTTTCTCCACATTGCAGCCTCCTCGCATTCTGTTACATAGTGTTCTATGCTTTCTTTTCCCCCACACATTTCACAAATTCCCTTTTCCCTACCTCTTATCCCTCTTAGAAATATTGTTCCTGTTCGCATTCAAGCTAACCTTTCTCTCTCTTACCTATTGCCGTAATCTACATTGCTTCTCGTCCCCAATTTATTTACATTTGCTTGTAAAATTGTAATGATTTTCTAGAGTTCCCCATATTTCGTGTCTTTCTATATATTTTATTCTGCAATTTACCAATGTAGCCACATCGCTTGCATTAATTTCCTCTAATCTCCATATATATCCCATTCCTATTTTTCCGTAACTCCTGCTATCTCTGCCCACCAACTATTTGAATTCACTAATCTTTTTTGCTGTCTCATACATAGTTTAATAATTTCCCCTTCTTCTAGTTGCTCGAAAGAGAATACCATTGATAAGTAGTGAAGATATTTCATTAGAATGGTGTCAAGTGCAAATTCATTTTGATTTTGGAAATTTGTTTTGATTTATGTGCTGTTACATGAGTATGTGTGAGGCATGAAGGAATCGTAGAGAGCGGACGTAATGAAGTTGCATCATGTCTTAAAGTGTTGAAGATGGACTTCATTAATAAAAGTAGTATGCTCCTTTGGAGTGACAGCTACATTGTTCAGAACAAGAATGAGATGCTGATTTTCTTATATATATATATATTTCTAGTTGCTGATCAAATAGATCGTAAATTTATTATCATTGGACATAGTTTCATGCAGTGTGATAGTGGCTTCGCACTGATCGAAAAACGAAATAGCATGAAGTTACATTCTTAAAGATCTGCACAAAGTTCTAAAACGTTCCAAGCTGAGCAATCCATTCACAGTTCCTGATATGCAAGAATGTGACTTCTTTCACTTTCAGGAGACATCTTATATGCTGTTACTACTAAGCATCTGAATATAAGCTCTGCAGCTTTGATACGTGTTAAGTCCAGCTTTACTGTTGTTGTTTTTATAAGCTTTGCATTTAATGAGGCTAGTTCACTTCAAAGAAAAGGAGTCAATGTGAATTACCTGAAAGAGGCTCAGCTGTATCTAAGTGGACTAACAGAGTGACAACTGAAAAGAAGCATGATCTTGTGTCCATGATAGAATATTTACCTGAAGAAGAGCATCGAACACTTAACAGCAATTTATGTTCCCATTTACTGTAAATCGTCAATCACTCAAGTATTGGACACATTATTTACTTTTATAATATGAGCGTTATATATTCAATGAGTGTTAATTCAGACCAACTCTAATATTTTCAGTAGAGGTAGTACTGGGTGAAAATATTGATATTGTAGATATCACTTTTGTAAGGAAAAGACACTTAAAAGTTTACCCTTTCCTAATTGTTTGTTTTTATACTAGCAGAATAAATTGAAGCAATATTGTCACATATACCATGGGGGTTGCATCTGGTTGCCTCTATATTATTATCCCAGGCGACCGCAAAGTGAGATTTGTGGTGGACAACACGGCGCTGGGGCCGGCTTTCTCCGGGATCTCCGGTTTCCCCCGCCATCTCATTCCACCGGTAGTCCATCTTCATCTCATGTATCATCAGTATCATTGCCTGCGATGTCGTATGTAGTAAAATCGGGCGTTAAATACTACACATTTCATTTCTATATTGTTATATTTATTGGATTTTACACAATTCTTAATTCTCGAGTAAATGTAAATTATGGCTGGCAGCCCCAGTTTTTTATTCTTGTATCATTTAACAGCAAGCTGGGACAAACGGACTGGATACCCACATCCTGTCAAGCTTATGAAAAGCCCTTTAATTTGCGTCATGTCCGGTGAATAGTGCGTGGCTTTTCCGGAAGGCGCTCCCCAGAACCAGAAGTTCTGGAACTTTCGTTGACAAGCTGAATCTAGACCCGGATGTTCTAGAAGCTTCCAGGGTGGGCTCGGTTCCCCATATTTGGGAGAATTAACGTCACTCGGAGTGCCTATATAAGCGGACGAATTCAAGCCTCGTCCATCTTCTCTCTCTTCTTCCCTTCTCTCCTGCAGCGCGGCTTCTCCGCTCAGTGGGCTACTAGGACCCATTACCGACGGCGCCCTCAGGTATATGAGACGCATCAGCCAAGGTGAGATGAACCTGTTTCTGTACGTGTTGCAAACGCGAGGGTCTACGTACACCCATAGCTAGATTATGCCAGTGTAACGCTTGGTAATCCCTTCTGGGTTACCACAAGACATTGTATTACTACCCTCCCAGGGTACCTACCATTTGTAATAAATGAATTATCAGTTCAATTGGTCTCTACCACATGTAGTCTTCTATGCCTCCCCTAGTTCATGCTGCCCTAGAAATAGGCATCGTGACAATATATTTGATGCCATAAAATTTTCAAGAACATATCTAACATGTAGACAGTATGTTTCCAATAGATGACTTTTTGAAATAAATACTTAAATTGATTAAGGCGTGTTCTTTTAACTTATCTCAGAAACATAATTTTGGCGCTTAGCCTCTGTATAAGGTTCACCCTTCAATTTTAGCCGAGGAAAATTATAGGATTTAAGGGCTGACATTAAAAGATAACTATGAAAATCGTTGCCTCGCATTTAAATGTATTTTAGCGATATTTAAGGTCCGCTTTTCAGATATAAATCTATTACTATCTAGGTCAATGCTTAACCATTTACATGAGCTAGATTTTCCTAAACACCCTCCCAACAAATTCTATCATCCCACGGTATCTTACCCTACTCTTGGTTTCGCTTCTCCAAATCTCAACTTATATAAATGTTGTTCGCAATAGTGTCTATAAGGGTATGATATAGCCTTGATATCACAATATAGCACATTGTTTTCGCTATTTAATAAATAGATTACTATTATGACAACTCACCTAGATATTATAGCATTCTGTAGCAGTATGTAACTTGGCATATATTTCCTTACTATTTGAGATACGAAATTATAAAGAGAGTAGATATAACTTAAAAGCTAGCGGATTGTTCTCTCTGTTTTTGGACGAAAACAATAGAAAATCGCATGTTGAGAAATATTGTGTTCTAATATAACTCTAATTACGAGAAATCATTAAACAAAATTGACAGTTTTAAGATTCAAGCATTAGAAGTACATTAGAATTCATATAGTTCAAAAGTCAAAAAAGATTTTTGTATCTTAAAGATAAAACTCGAATAATAGTGATAGACCTTGCGCGAAACGGAGTGTTAAAGATTTAATGCAACCAAATCTAACAGCTCCATTAATTCAAAGGCAGTATTCGACGTGCAGTCTCTAGTGCTTCGTCTGCAGAAATTCATCAGGCTTCAATAAAATGTTCAATTTTCTTCTATAGACGCTCTGAGGGTATCATTTTATGTACTCTTTTTAATGAAAGAACAGAGTATTGACGAGATTTTACACAGTAAAATCGTATATGTGCTCTGCACCTGTTAACAAGTTCCGCTTTGGTCATCTTTACCCTCCGCATTGGTTAGGCATGTGCTCTATCAGGATCTGCTTTCCGATTGATCCCAAGGACCTCATTAATGAAGGGCATTAGCAGGCTACCCATACCGAGCGGGAGGCTCAGGCGGTTTCGTCCGTGGCCTGCAATCGGGAGGCCCGGGTTCAATTACTGTGGTTAACCTACCTGAACTGTGGGCTTTTTTTCCAAGTTTCCCGGGTCGATAGGTGAATAGGCGAATAGGTCCTAGGTTACTTACATTCCCTGAATTTCCTGTATCTCCATTTTATCTCTATTATCATTTCACATCATCTCTCATCTGGTGGTCTCTTTCAGGGTGGAAGTGTCGACTGTGCATGGCAGGATGATATGCTCTGAGGTAAACCACTATCTCCTCCGATGGTTCAGTTGCCGATCTCCGTACCTGCTGCTGTGACCATATCCTGACCGCCTGCCAGGGAACTTCGGGGTTCGGGATCGCCTGCAGAGAAACTTTGGGGCTCGGCTGATGGGCTCGTTGCTGTCTGCAATAGGGGAAGGTGTCCGTTGTCCTAGCCTGCTGGGGGAAGTCTCTAGGTAAGTAAACTGTAGGGAACCTGCCCTCTGCACTGTCGTGGCTCCTTGTGACGGCTGCCCTCTGTCTCCTCTCACCTCATTCTTCCTCCCGGGGGTGCCGGAAGGCATAGGTACAATGGACCAAGATTGGTCCGCGTGCCGAATCCCCTTCGTAGTAAATTCTAATCCTAATCCTAGCAGACTATCCAGCACCAGCGAAATACAATAATTGTAATGGACATCGAACTACTTGCAGGTCGTGTATAAAGACTGGGATAAATACCAGTATCTCCAGTATAATTTAGCAAGGAGCACCTGAACATTTGAAGCATCGGTGGAGAAAAAAATGTTTTGGATTTCCGAAACGGTTATATTGGAAATGCTTTTTTAAAAATATGCAGTCATTCACAACTTTGTAACACGATTTCATTACACCAAGAGAAGGGTCGACTTTGGAAGAATCGACACATTTGCTAAATATTCTGGTATCATTATAAAGGCATTAATATACATGGTTTGATTTATATCATATTCCCTAACGAATTAATGACTGACAACACCATTATACCTTTGAGAGAATGAGTAGATATTTGCTTTAGCGACCCGGGAGCTATAGCCGAAGAGGATGATTAGTAAACTATCAATGATTCTGTTTTGTGTCACTGCGAATATTGATGTTATCATGATATGCATTTGCAGAAAAAAGTTGTGTTATAACGATCTATTATGCAAGTGTTCCAAAAATTGAGATGTGAAGATTCGGCATTTGTTTAAGTTCACAGCGTGATAACTTTTAATATATTTTTGGCGCGTTGAAAACAGTTGGTAATATATTTATGATGTACACGTTTATCTATAACATTTAAGATCCACTACACGGAAGACGACATAGAATTTGGATACCTGAATTATTTGGTCTTAAAATAACGTCATCAACTTTTAGTCAAATAAAGTGAATGACATGATTGTTCTAAAATTATTACCATTTTCATGGGTTTCATGCGATGACATCGCCCGCTGTCCTTGAGAACTCACTTCAATTTCCCCTGAACGCTTTGCTTATCTGGCACTGTCACTACACTAATGTAAACAAGTTTTAATTGTCAGTGCCATTTCACCTTCCTCACGATGTGGTGGCATGAAGAAACCTCTGCGTGCTCGGTTCACTCGCTGGAGAGTCGAACAGAAGATCGTGTCATAAACTCGTTCAGAGAAAAAACTTTGACTTCCTCGTTTGCTCACTTATAACTTCGATAAATTGACTGAGAAGCTTGATAGAGCTGTCGCTTATATAGCAGCTGGATATTTCCACATATTTAAGGATGTTTACCTGGTCAAGGGCGCGGCTTATCTGTTCACCGTTGTGGCGTCAGTGCCCGGCGCTGACCGCCGATATCGTTGCTCAATAGCCGCTACTTCACAGCATACTACGTCATATATCTTATATACTTGCTTTTTGTACGGAAAGCAAATTGTTGTTTTACAAACAGATTGGATTTTAAAATTAATTATATATTGGTGTATTCTTGGTGTTTCAACAATTTTATTATATATTCGGACTAAATCAATTGGTCAATAACTACCGGGTAAGCCATTAGAACCGGTTCCACGTATTGGTATACTTGGGGTAACCTTTAGCAGGTTTGAATTACAGTTTCTTAACAGTATAAATTAATACTGTCACAAAGTTCTTTGCACCATAATATATTGTAATAAATAAACTTATTTTATACTTCACATCTCAGCAGTTGATTACACGACACTTACACCGGAGCAAGATTTGCCTTTGCAATAACAAATATATTTCATTATATCTTGCTATATCTATAGTGCACCATCAGCTGACCTCAGTAGACACTAATTTATCGGAAAGGATTACTTTAGCCATTAGTATGCAGAATACTACAATTCGTTTAATTCCTGTTTCCTTTAGTTGCTCAATTTATTATTCACCTGCAAATATTTTCTATAGATTTAAGAGTGTATTGTTTGCCTTTTATTTCTCTATTTGTTTTCTCCTTTAAGTGCAAAGAACATCTTTAGCAATTTGTCGCTATGTGAATTTTGCTTACACATATCAACTAATAAAATTAACTTAATTTTCCCTGACTGAAGCTAAGTTGTATATTAAGGGTTCACATGATATTGGCCTACTTTTTATGGAGAAATGTTTAAATTTTCCAAAGCATTGTTCAAATAGGATCCCAGTGGAGACGTAGTTCATAACGTAAACTCAAAACAGTATACAACTTGCACTTCGACAGTTAGGTTATCTATACTGTGACTTTCTGGGTTCGTGAAATTAAAAGTCCAATTGCACAACTCAGAAATGTTCTTTATTTCCACCCAATTACAGTCGGAACACTTGCCGATTACACAGAATTACGTAATGCACACAATTACAATTCACCAGTTCATCTGTCACAGGTCCACTGCACGCTCACAGTTACGTACAACTTCTCTGATGCACGTTCATAGTCTTCCTGTCCGTTAACTTTCTTGGCGCTCCTCACGGCTGCTCGCCGGGAACTGAAATCTCCCCCAGCCCGACGCGTCGCTTCTATATGACCAACTGGCCAATCTAGAAGGTTCCGGGTTATATGAAATATATGGATGTTCCAGAACTCAGGGGAAGGGGAAAGAGACGGCACAGTGGCCTGCGATCGCTTCAGTTGGCGCTACAAAATAAATGGGTAGGCGTGGCTGAATGCTTCCCGGCCCTCACTCAGCCGTCAGTTGGCCGTGCCTGGGTGACAATACTTTTATTTGTGTAACATTCAATTGGTAGTATACTATTTAATTTGTCCTTAAAGGCACGCATAGAGAGACACTGGTATGTTATGGTGAGCGAAATTTATTTTTACTATGTTACAGATTTAATTCTCTTCATGAATATTTCTTATCAAATTGTCCAAACACGTATTAAATTGTGCAGTTTTTGCGTTTTCGAAGTGAAAACTTCCTTGGTACAGCAAGTTTTGCCATTAAAGGGCTAAATATAATTTTCGGTTACCTTAAACTGTAGTTGAGGTCACAACTGAATTTCACCTTATACGATGTCATATTTATATGAACTGAAACTCTTTGAAAGCATTTCCATGCTTTCCTAGTATACCTTTACATTTCCGTCCGCTTATCTGGAGAAACGGTCTCGGTTGTTCATTTGGTTACATGCTGTCTTACTGATACAAGTCGTGTATTCAAACTCCGTCTGGCCCGAATTTATATGCGATAGCCCTCCAGTCAGTAGATAAATTGACATTTAAGCAACTCTTGCTGGAAAAAATTGCGATAATTGCTGTGTAATTACCCAGTAATTCACGTTCCTCAGAATCCTTTTGCACTGACTCTAATTAACATCCCTCTGTTATGTATTTAGGACCGCTTAAATGTAAGGTCATCAGCGAACAATTTCCTGTATGTATATACACAGCGACATACGTACCTACATGTTTACAAACAAATTATTTAAAATACCAACACAGGCTCTTTGTTTCATTACCTACATCGGTACGGTATTTGCGTTTTACACCACACCTACATGTGTCTGATGGATTACGTGGTCTCACCGGATGTTCGGTTTACCTACGTTTAATGGTAGATTAAGCATTTAGTTTGTAAAATAATTAGAAGGGATATATTCTAGATGTTCTTGCTCCTCAGGACAGGTGTATAGATGACTAATGAATGACGTTTTGGGAGCGTGCATCTCTCCCATCATCTTAAGGAATATTCAACAAAGTGTTTCAAACGAGTGCGTGCGACCGAATTTGAAATATTTGATGATAATCACAATTCATGACGCTAAAGGATTGAAATCATTACCCTCAGTCAAGTTAGATTATAGTAAAAGAGGTGAAACTATTTAAAGCTTAATAATAAATAAAAGCATATGTAACTCCGGTAAGAAGTCTAAATGCCTCGCAGAAAATAAGATAAGTGAGACTGTAAAGTGTTTACCTAATCCCGACTATTTCAGAGGTTTCCATAATGAGAAATAAATGAAAGGAGATACGCTATTTCTATATCTGTATTTATGTGAGTTTCATAGCAGCTTTTGATTAATACAAAAACATTTTGTGGGTTAGGTCACTTGTCTTTTCAAGTACTATATTTTTTGGTTAAATGTTTTAATTCCCCATCTTCGACTAAACAATGCAGAAAGTGAATAAAATGCAAATTTTGAAACAATATAAATATCATATGGTTCTCAAAATTAATAAATTTCTACTATAAAGTATCTCACCTCATCCCCGACATTACAAAAATTTGAAGCTCTTTGCATGGTTCAGCCTTAGTCTCAAGCAAGAGTCTTATCTTAGGATATGCGTGAGTGTATATGTGACTAGGGATGACTCCGGAATCCAAGTTTAACACTTGTTTAATATTCACGTAAACCGCGAAGTTGCCAGTCAATGTATACTAATCGATATTAATATATGGAGCTACGTATGTGAAACGAATACTATGCGATTAGAGGCCGCACCGTGGCTCAGTGGTTAGACCGCTTGGCTCTCACCAAGGGGGCCCGGGTTCGATCCCAGGCGACCGCAAAGTGAGATTTGTGGTGGACAACACGGCGCTGGGGCGGGTTTTCTCCGTGATCTCCGGTTTCCCCCGCCATCTCATTCCACCGGTACTCCATCTTTATCTCATGTATCATCAGTTTCATCGCCTGCGGTGCCGTATATAGTAAAAGCGGGCGTTGAACACTACATATTACGCGATCAGACGTAATTCACTATTTTCGGCAAGAAAAGACACTCCCTACAACAATGTCTTTCGTCCTTGACGACTAGCCAAGCTGAGTCCGTGACTCCCTCAAGAAAATGTGTTATTGACTCTCCAGAATTACCCTAACCATCTGGCCTTCTATAAAGAATTGTGAAAGTATTTAAAGTGACATATTTTATATTAATTACAAGTAGCTGGCATGCTTTAGTTTGCATGAGAGTACTCACTCAGACTAGTAAATGCTCAAATTTTTCCTCCGATAAGGTTTTACAACCACGGTCGCGGTCATCTTCAGCGGGCCATGCTGCAGCTACTAAACGTGGTCTTTCTTCTACGTCTCCAAGAAGCTTATAACTCCGCCCATTGGAAGTCTCCTGATTTCCAATGCCAACCTTTGGAATTGGAACTCCAGTACAATTATCGACTGAAGAGATGATCTTACTGGACACAGATGATTGGATGTCACCTGTGATGTTGACAAGTTGAAGTTGCATCGTCTCTGGCCGTGAAGAAATTAATTGTTGGATGTTTGTTGAGGGAGATGTACTTCCTCTTCTATCTTTGTCACTGGAAATTTACACTGGTAGCTAGATATCTGTTGAAGATGATGTACTTTCTCTACCATCTCCTTCACTGAGATCCTAGGTTGGTTGATATCTGAATTACAGTTAACTTGATCTGTAGTAGATGATTTAATAATATTGACTGGACTTCATCAATGTTGCCGTTATTGAAATTTTTACATGTAGGCTGTTTGATAAATTGTACAACACTATTAAATGCCGGTAAATCAAAATTCAAGATATTTTCTTTGTCACTATTTAGTATATATATTTTTTTCAAATATCCAGTTCACTTACAAATTGAACAGATTTTAATAGTTGTATATTTTGGCCTATTTTATAATTACATTTCCAGAAGTGGTTGGCAACTGCTGATTTATCTATTTGTTTTAGCCTTATATTTCTTAAATGCTAAATTTGACGAGTCTTTACACTTCTGTTAGTTCTTCCAATACAGTATGATTCACAGTTACTGCAAAGTATTTTATATACTCCAGATAATTTTAATTTATCGATGCTGTTACTCAAAGGTTTCTTTAATAAATTCTTGAGACTGAAGTTGGTTTGGAGCTAATTTAATGTAACTTTGGAAAATTCTTTTAAATTTAAATTTAAAGATTATTTTAAATTTAAGTCTCAACGTAAGCTTTTGTTTCCGTTCGGTGACCAGACTCTAAGAAAGTTAGTCGCCTCTTTCACAAATGCCAACCACCTGGACCACTTGCGAAGCTGACTTCTCTAATAGTGAACTCTTAAACCACATGCTGTTTCACATTTAACGACTATATCAAAGGTTAATATCTAATCTATTATGATTATTAATTTATTGAATTCATAATTTCGGTATCAAATGGTCTGAGCTCCACATGGTGAATTTATGCATCTATACTATTATAAGAAAGCTACATAATTTTTGCGAATGTGTATGCCTATGTTAATAGGCTAGTTTCAAAAACCATTTAACGGATTTCTATAGTTGTTCTACAATCAAAAAGGCCTATTCTTTCAACAAGTAGGCTACAAAACACGTAATTTTAATTCATAAATTACAACTAAGCTATTGGGAGTTTTTAAAAACAATGTCATAAGATACCAATCTTAGGAATCATAAAAGAATATATTTTTTAAAGAAAGTTTCGACCATTCCTGAGATTAACATGGATGGAACACAATGTGTTTGGTAAATAAAATACATAATGTAAAATAAAACAAATGCCGTCGGTATTTCCTTCCAAATATGTATACCTTTTTCGATTTAGCAACCAAAACCTAGCAAGACCAAAGGGAATGGAGTAATTCTGTGAGGCTGTCTTAGTATGCTATAATAATACCAAATTACACATGTCAAATAATTGCATAGAGAAATAACATATCTAGCATTATAAAACCGAGAATCGATATTTTATAATTAAAAAGGAAGAATGTATTATTGATCCTGACGATTCCGGATTATGTGTCTTTCACAAAGAGGTTACCTTGGTGACCTGAAATTACGAATTTTCATCACCAGTTTTATCTCTATTTTACCGTAGTGTTCAAAACTTCTGAATCTTGTCTAACACGTAGCTTTACTGCGATTAAATAACTAGAGGGAAACTAAAATGAAGCCAGAAAATATTGAAAACGTCAGATTTAATTATATAAAGTACTGCTTCATCTTTCCAACCTAGGTTCTTCCTACCACCAATGAAAAAGTATTGCAGCTCGTCCAGAATTTCAGGACACAGGAGGTTAAGAAAGACAGATAATTTTTCGATTTTTGAAATTTCTCTGCATGAATATTAAATGGTTCTTATTCTGTTATTAGCTTGAATGGTACAAAATTAAAATAATAAGAAGTAAAGGGTGAATATAACATCATCTTCTGAATCACTGCTCTATAATTTCATTTAAATGATGGGAATATGTTAAATTTATTTCTTAACTTATTGGTATTTTGATTCTAAAAAGTTTTGAAACGTCATGGAGGTCATCCTGGCCTAAGATACCAAATGTTTAAAATTTTATACCTCTTTAATAATGCTGTTAGTTTATAGTTTAAACATAATTTATTTAAAAAATTTACGGGAAATTTGAAGACGTGAAATATAAAGTGGAGGAAGACATATCTATAAGAATATCCACGATTTAAAATCTTAGGAAATATTAAGCTCGAATCGTTATGAAAGAACTTGGAATGTAACTTGCGCCTGGGTGGACAGGCATCTTCTTCGCCTCATTTGTACTGCGGGAAGTGTAACTTCTTTAGACAACTAACCGGTAGCTTTGCGCAGAGATCATTCGTTTACAGTCTCCACGCAGTAACTGATGCCTTTGATGTGATGGGCAGTATTTTATGAATTACATAGTGGTCATTTTTTCATACTTGAAATCACTTTATGATTCTGTGTATAAGCCATCGTAACATCTAGTCTTAATCTGCACTTCTAAATAATTTTTGAGAAGTTGAAACGAATGTTTGAGAACTTCTTCATATGGAAAGATAGTCAGACTGAAAAATTCAATGCCATAGCCGGGACTTGAACCACGGATCTTCTGGTTGCCGTCCAGCCGCTCTAACACTTGAGATACTATGGCCATAACATTAAATGCTCCAACTGACTCGTGTTTTTCCCATTAAACTACTTATGAGTTCTCATAAACACATGAGACAACTACCTTAATGGCGACTTACAAGGTGTAAGTACTTTAAGGCCCGGGCTCTATAGTTAACCACTATTGCGTCAAGTGGTTTGCTCCTAAGAGGTTTACCGCGAAAAATACGAGTCAGTTGGAGAATTTAATGTCATGGCCATAGTAGCTCAAGGATTAGAGCGGCTGGAGGGCAACCAGAAAATCCGTGGTTCAAATCCCGGCTATGGCAGTGAATTTTTCAGTCTGACTCTATCTTTCCGTACTTCAGCCTACACACGGCCAGTAAGAAAGAACATTTAATTTCCAACTTCTTGATAGTAAATGCAGATGCGATATGTTGAAACTAATATTGCACTGAGAATAAAATGAGTCACAATCACTATATTTTGTGACAGAAAACAGAGGTTTGGGAGTGTTTCTGCTAAGTTTCTACATTTTGGTTGAGTATGCAATCTGTAACTTGGCACACAATAGGTTTATGAATAATTGTTAATGAGATAAAAATGTTATTGTCTATTGCAGCAATCTCCTTACAGCAGCACTGAAATATTGTATCGAATATGCAGATTCCATACCGCGCCGTGGCGTGAGCTAAGGCATCATGCCCACTCGGTATCGTGAGAGAATTGAGGAGTTTATGCTTGGTAAGCGGCTCTGGTCATAAAAGCCAAGATTCCGGCTGTCGGATGCCGAGATGTTAACTACATCTCCTCACCGTATCGATTGGATGACCGCCCACCAGTACTCTGCGTATATGGGCGTGAGGTCGGCAGACGAGTTAGTAGGTTCTGGCCCTATATGAACTGTTACTGGGTTACTGGTTTATATCCAGGGCTATATTCCTAACAAAACAGTGGGGGGACGTACACCTAAAAAATTGTCCAAATGCTGAAGAACGGATCAGAATTCTGCACCTTGTAGATTCGCCTTCCTGTTTTGGTTGTCCTCAGCAAGCGTACGACTTTTTATCTATTTTAAACAATATATGTTAAATTAAAAAAGATAACGAATTAAAAAGTATAAATAATATTATTATTATTAGTAAAGGGACTGCGTCCCCTCCTGCCCCCCGAAAAATAGTTGGAAGACGGCATACATCCGCAGTGGCCCTCCACTACGGTACTGGTTATACCTCCTGTGGCAGTGAATGCTTGAAGTACTTTTAATCAATGGTAGGGGTAAGATCTCTGCTTTCACCAGCAGATTGCTGATAATGTTAGTGGGTTAAATGAACAGATGACTCACCTGACACCCCTTTTTGTTACAAATAAGCAAGTGGATTTGACCATAAACTACTGCACAACATTACGTCATACGCCATGTCTAAAAGTACATCTGTAAAATGTGTATATTGCTCTATCTTGGCCTTGATAATGCAGGCTCTTTCCTTGACTGACCCTAAACTTAAGGAGAGTAACTTTAAATGCTAATAAATTAAAGCTAACCGGAAGAAATATCTGGTAAAGCACCCAAGATAGCCAAAAATAAATGAATAAGTTAAAAAGGGTACAAACATCTATTAATAGCTTACTAAAGTTTTCTTTAGTTTATTTCTGTCTACTTCTTCGTTGTATGTAGCTTTCCAAATAAAAAAGAAGATGCCTTTGTAACCTTGTCATAGAAAATTTAACATATATGCTTTATTTTTCACTGGTATCAAATCCTATAAACAAATAAGTTCTAATCTTAATGTTAAAAGATTCAAATATTGAACCTATCTCCACATAAATAACAAAAGAGGAGTACTTTGTTTATCTGTAGTATCGAATTTGTTTTTTGAACTGCACTGTTCACAGAAGGATATTCCACATGAGAGGATTTCTTGACAGTGCCTTGAAAATATTAAAAAGGTGACCCTTTAGCGATATCGAAATTTTGTTTGGAAAGCAATGTTTCTTATATCAATCTACATAAATGGTAGAGAATTAAATAATATTCTAACTACCTATTCCTTTAACATAAGTAACGCCATAACACCGTTCGCTGACGGCTTGTTTAGTTCAGGATTAATGATAGGTGAATGAGTGTGAATTATTCCTTGTATATTCTATGACAGCTTTAATGAAACTAACAAGCAAACAAAGATATACAGCTACTCCAAAAAGTATTAACCTAAAGAATGAATTTATGTTTAAGGATGTATGGATAGTGGAAAATCATCATAATAAAGTACAGCAGGGACACTGTCTTAATTATTGATTAGTGAAAAAATAATACAATAAAGAAACATAGTTAAACTTTCAAAAGTAAAGATATACAATATAGAATGCAAAATAAGTATTCGTCTGCATACTGAAAATGATGTAGAATGTTACGGTTAGTACTTAGTAGGCCCTCCATTCCTCTTTATAATCTCTTGCATGGATTTCACCAAAGATTATATTGTCTCCACTGTAATTTTATGTCATTCCTCTATTAGAACGTTCTTTAGATACTTTATATTGTGACTTTGTGGGTTCGTGAATTGAAAAGTCCAATTACACCACTCAAAAATGTTCTTTATTTCCACCGACTTACAGTTAAACTCTTGCCAATTACACAGAATTACGTAATGCACACAATTACGATTCACCAGTTCGTCCGTTACAATTTCACTTGTACTCGTAATTACGTGCAATCTTCCGATGCTCTCACCCAGTCTTCTCGTCGCACACTAGCACTGCATTCTTACACCAAGAACTGACTGGCTCCCCTTGCATGACGTGTCGCTTATATAGGGTCCGCTTGCCGATCTAGAAGGTTCTCGATTAGATTGAATGTCCCGTAATTTCCAGACCCTAGGAGAAGGGTAAAGAGACACCTCAGGGGCCCGACATCCCTCTCCTAACCATCCCTTCAGTTAGTGACAGGAGACAAATGAGTGGGCGTGGCGTGGCCTCCGGCCCCTTCTCAGCTGTTGTTTGTGGTGCTTCCCGAGAACTGGGTGACACTGCTCCCTCCTCAAAGCTGGTCGTCCCGAACAGCACCATCATAGCGTGCCAGGCGATCCAGGTGCACCACCAGCATCTGCTCGGAGTCTCAGCCAGAAGTAGCGCTGCCGTAGTTTGTCAATCGTTCGGTTCGCTCCCAGGTGTCCTCCCGAAGTACCAGCGTGCACTTCTTCCAGGACTTCCGGGACCTTACTCCGGGGAAGTACCAACTGCTCTCTCTGCGTCTTCCCATCGGGTGATTCCCATACCCGGAACAGCACGCCCTCTCTGGTCTTCAACGAGTCCCATTGGGCCCACTACGACTTGTAGGTGGCGCTCCTCGGTGCGATGTCCTCCCAGGTTGGTCTCATCCCTGCCTCCACTTCCCTCAAGAGTGGCCCCAAGTCTGCGTCCGCCAGCTGCTCCCTCCTCAGGCCTGCGCTATCCCAGCCTGCAGCAGGCACTGCCACAACTACTCGGACTGCTGCGGCACGCTCCTTCTCTTCCACTCTTGTGCACTGGCCGCACTCTACTGGACAGGGTCTTCGGGACATGGCGTCTGCGTTACCGTGGCTCTTCCCTCTACGATGTTCCGAGGTGAAGTCGTACTCCTGCAGCCTCTGGACCCAACGTACTGTCTGGCCTTCCAGGTTCTTAAAGCTCAATAGCCAGGTTAGGGCGGACTGGTCAGTTCTCATTTGGAATGGCTGACCGTACAGGTACTTGTGGAAGTGCTCCAATGTCTTTACTACAGCCAGTAACTCCCGTCGGGTGTCGCAGTAGTTCTTCTCTGCCTTAGATAGCGTCTTGCTGTAGTAGGCTATCACCCGCTCATGGCCGTCCTGGATCTGCGATAGGACACCTCCAATGCAATGGTTGCTAGCGTCGGTGTCCACAATGAAGGCGCCACCTGGTTGTGGGAGACCCAAAATTGGAGCACTGCACAGGGTTTCCTTCAGGTGCTGGAAAGCGTCTTCGGCGTCCTCCGTCCACACATAAGGTCGGTGTTCCTCTGTCAGGCGGGTGAGGGGTTTGGCGATGTTGTCGGTCTTTTCCTCTAACTCATTAACGCGGCTCACGAGGTCTCCGACGCGTTCGTCCATCTGGCCGATCCGCTTGCCGAGTCCCGTGACGTCCTCCCTCACGCCGGCCAACTGTTCCTCAAATTTCGCGGCGAGGGCCTCGTTCGCAACCTTCATTTCTTCCATCTTCTTCGCGAGGTTACCGTTAGCCGTCATCATTTCTTCCAGCTTTGCGGCCAGGTTGTTATTTGCCGCTTCCGTTTTTGTTGTTAACTCGTTCATCTTCGCCAAAAGCATTTCCAATGCCGCGTCCATGGTTGTAATGTTCGGTGATGTTGTTTTCCCGCTTCCTGACACCAGTGTGACTTTGTGGGTTCGTGAAATGAAAAGTCCAATTACACCACTCAAAAATGTTCTTTATTTCCACCGACTTACAGTTAAACTCTTGCCAATTACACAGAATTACGTAATGCACACAATTACGATTCACCAGTTCGTCCGTTACAATTTCACTTGCACTCGTAATTACGTACAATCTTCCGATGCTCTCACACAGTCTTCTCGTCGCACACTAGCACTGCATTCTTACACCAAGAACTGACTGACTCCCCTTGCATGACGTATCGCTTATATAGGGTCCGCTTGCCGATCTAGAAGGTTCTCGATTAGATTGAATGTCCCGTAATTTCCAGACCCTAGGAGAAGGGTAAAGAGACACCTCAGGGGCCCGACATCCCTCTCCTAACCATCCCTTCAGTTAGTGACAGGAGACAAATGAGTGGGCGTGGCGTGGCCTCCGGCCCCTTCTCAGCTGTTGTTTGTGGTGCTTCCCGAGAACTGAGTGACAATATTAGATATCTGATAGCTCCTAATATTTTTGTCCAGTACATTCCACAAATTCCCTGTTAGATTCACGTCTGGGGATTGCGGTGGTGTCGGCATCCTTCGTGGAGTACTATACAAACAACCATAGCCTTGTATCTAGAGCTGTGTGCTTTGCATCATTATCTTCTGTGAAAATATAATGCTCAAAACGACCCACATCATTCACACTTCTAGATAGATGTGTTTTAGGAAGTTTATATAAATCTTATTGTTCATAATTCCATCAATAAAACACAAATCCCCCACACCATTTGCACTCATGTAGTCCCAGACAAGTACTGAACCGCCGCCATGTTTAATGGCAGCTGTTATGTTTTTCTCCTCAAGCTCACAATTCTTTATTCTCCACACTATTACTCGCCATTTTGACTTAAAGAGCTCGTCAGTAAATACAACGTCCTTCCAGAAATCAAACCCATCGTACTTATTTTCTTTTGCAAAAGCAACTTGCTTCTTTCTGTTGAATTTACTGATATATGGTTTTCTACGGGCTGTTTGGCCTCCATACTCAGCTTCAAAAAGCACGTTTCTTACAGTTTGTGCTGAAACGGACTTTCCTGTGTGTGTTTGAACTGCAATAGCACTTGGTTTAGGATTTTTATTGACTTCTCTAAGTAACTGTCGTTTCTCCATCTCGGATAGAACTGCAGGACGGTTACCTATTGATTGATTTTCGTAATTTTTGTTGTGAAAAAAGCCTGCATATAATAGTCCTCATTGTACTGGCAGGTCTTCCAATGCTTTCTCCAATTTCTTGAAAAGATATTCCGATTTAAAATAGCCTCATGCATATTTCTCTCTTTTCTTTTGTAGTTTCACGACGTTTTCGATCCATATTACTTAAATAGCAGTCAACAGCTCTGAAAACAGAGACGAAACTGTCAACGACAGTGGATGAAACACAACTGCATAAGAAGAGGGAAGGTGTGTGTGTAGTGTTTAACGCCCGCTTTTACTACATATGGCACCGCAGGCGGTGACGCTGATGGTACATGAGATGAAGATGGAGCACCGGTGGAATGAGATGGCGGGGGAAACTGGAGGTGCCGGAGAAAACCTGCCCCAGCGCCGTGTTGTCCACCACAAATCTCACTTTGCGGTCGCCTGGGATCGAACCCGGGCCGCCTTGGTGAGAGCCAAGCGGTCTAACCACTGAGCCACGACGCGGCCGAAGGGGTGTGTGTCAGCAAGGCATCATACCTTGGATCTTGTTTACTGGACGAATACTTGTTTGACGTCAAATGGGACATGATTTTAAATAATGTAGAGCTCTTCGTTAATTAAGCAATATATGAACCCAAATTGTGTTTTATTTTTAAATCTAGATATCAACCGATGTAAGGAAATAGTTATTATTCGTTCCTTATCTATATTTTTGGGATTGCTTGTTATATTCTATGTGCTATGATTAGACGAACACTTTTTGGAGTATCTGTATAATGATAAGATGATAATGAAGATGATATTTTTGTTGTTATAAAACTTATTATCACAATTAAAAGCGAAATTCTCCAAACTGCATATGAAGAACCTATGTGTTCTACTGTGAAATTTTTAGTGTCACCCGTAACTTCTATGGGAATGTTGC
Organism: Mantis religiosa; assembly: GCA_030765055.1. NCBI lineage: Eukaryota > Metazoa > Arthropoda > Insecta > Mantodea > Mantidae > Mantis > Mantis religiosa. The sequence continues at coordinate 70,967,315 of CM060955.1, read as the reverse complement.
TGAATAAATGACATTGGACTGTAATCAGAGACAACACTTTCTATTTGATACTGCCAGCTTTTTGTGAGCCCATCTGAATTCCAGTAAATGCGTATTATTCTGTGTTCTGTAGAAAACAATGTTAACAAAATTCCATTAGCCCCCCTTTTACTCCCGGTAGAACAAACTATTATCCTTTGTGACATATGCGGGTATTGAATAAACACAACTGCAACAGAGTACAAGACTTTCAACAGCTTTTTTTATAGAAAAGAAAAAGCAGTATAATTTTGTTATAAACATTTGTAAAGTATAAAAATGTTCATTTGGAAACAGTTTGAACATAAAACAATTCAATTATTTCCTCTAACTCATGTTTCCTAAAATAGAAGTAATTGCATTATAATAATATTCTGGTTTGAAACGATAGAGTCAGATTGAAAAAATCATTGCCATAGCCGGTATTTGGTCCACGGATCTTCTCAAAAATCTTCTCGAGGATGCATAGTTCAAATGCCGGCTATGGCAATGAATTTTTCAGTCTCACCCTATCCTTTCATAGTCCGTCTTAAACACGCTAGTGTGAAAGAAAAATTGATTTCCATTAGTTGTACCTAATAGTGGTCCGAACTATTAAAGCGCGGGCCTTAAAGTACTTACATGATGTAAGTCGCCATTAAGGTAGTTGTTTCATGTGTTTATGAGCAACTCCTAGTGGTTTACCGGGAAAAACACGAGTCAGTTGGAGAATTTAATGTCATGCTGGCGCGTTGGCCGTAATAGCTCAATGGTTTGGAGTGGCTGGGTGGTAACCAGAAGATCCCTGGTTCAAATCCCGGCTATGGCATTGAATTTTTCAGTCTTACTCCACCTTTTCATAGAGGGTCCTACACACGGTTAGTGTGAAAGTACAATTAATTTACAAATTCTAGTTATTTGAAAATTTAAATGATTTTTGTGGAATATCTGCAAAATGGTTATCTCCACTAAAAGGAAATTATATAACATAGATGAAGGCTTTAACAGCATTTTTGTGTACGCATCCGTCCATCCGTCCGTCTGTCCGTCCGTCCGTCCGTCCGTCTGTCCGTCCGTCCGTCCGTTCATCCATCCATCCATCCATCCATCCGTCCATCCGTCCATCCATCCATCCATCCATCCATCCATCCATCCATCCATCCATCCATCCATCCATCCATCCATCCATCCGTCCATCCGTCCATCCGTCCATCCGTCCATCCGTCCATCCGTCCATCCGTCCATCCGTCGCTCCGCCCCTCCGTGCCTCCGTCCGTCCGTCCGTCCATCCGTCCGTCCATCAATCTATCCATTTAATTTGTTTATTCCTTTATTTTTATTTTTGAATTAAGATTTTATGTATCATATGGTTTGCAAGGGTTGCAGAAGTCATCTAAATTGAGACAAATGTCAGAGAGGACTTACTAAATGTTTAATATATACATTTATTTTGTTAACACTAAGTTACTACGGCATTTGATAACTTTTTTTGAAGTACCTCATTTTATACTTTTTCATATAAAGGATGTTGTATGGTGGCATTCTCTTAGGACTCTTTATGGCGTGTCCTTGGAAAATACGAATTTAAAACGGAATTTTCGTTTTTGAGAAATGATGTTCACAAGAACCATGCACAGCAATTTTTCTAAAACCTACTTTTTTAGATTCAGGCAGCCTTAAATTATATTTCATACAGAATTTTTGGGTGGAATGTAATAATTACCTGATTTACCTTACGTAATGAAGAAGTGTGCACACAACTTCGAAATACTATGTTTGTTCTTTTATTTTTCATTAAGGCCAAATAAGTCTATTAAAATACACAATACATAAAGCGAGCTTTGTTCTGAACGTTCTAGTCTTTCGTGAACATCTAATCAATAATATATATTGAAATTACTAGAAAGTAGTTCATCGGGATTATTAAATTAAGTATGAAAAAGTATTACAATGAATAATTCACAGAAGGCGTATAATGTATGCAGAAAGAAAGCTTGTAACTGTGAAATAAGTAGTTAAGCGAACTTTAAGTAACATCGTGACTACACCAGCGGTGTTGTATAACCTACGTTCACTTATATTCAGCAAGACTTCAGGGTTATATATTGTTTAAAATAGACTGAAATATCAGAGTGTGTAGTTTGTGTGAGAACTGCTGAAAGTAATCTGTTGTGTAACGCATGAGTTTCTCTACCCACTAGGTATATTTTTACGTCTCTTCTGTAACTCACTGTCTCTTTTGTTTTATTTTATAATCTGCTTTAGGTTATTTGAGATAAATGTTAGCTGAAAAGTTTTCATTGGATATTTGCTTTAGGCTGAAGGAGAATACAGAAGAGACGAATGTCAAATGTATTAAATGAAAATATCAGTTTCCGTGACATCGCCAGAAACATATGAACGACGAAAGAAGCTTTATAAATTGAGGCGCTCAGAATAATAACGGCATAAGCCAACCGACATCGAATTTTAAGACAGAAGTATTACCGTGCACAACTACCATTTACTTTTCATGCGATAAAGTATCAAACGAATTGGGATACGCCAAAGCTCCCACTTTCCATATTTAAAATTTGTCCGTAGTGAAAACTAACACATTCTCAAAATAAAAATTGCATATCCCAACTAAGAGATCTTTACTTCATGACCACTGCATATATGATGTAGTGAACGGTAGTAAATTTGGCGCTGTCCACAGAGGCTATTCCTGAATAAAAAAAGAAAGACGAGCGAAAAAGCTAATGAATGGGTAATTAACAGAAGAGCGGTGTGCAGAAATAATTGTAAATGTCCATTAATCAATTGAACGGGGAAAATTTTGTTTTCATACAGAATGGTATCGCATCGAACTTCGCAATTAGAAAGAAAAAAAATATTGATGTCACTCCTTTGCTTTTACGTAAGGTTACATTCAATATTTTGGAGCATGATAATTCTGAAATTGTTAAATCTGGTTTATGTCATTCTAACTCTGAAGTGTCTCAGAAAGTTAATTTTGGAAAAAAAGAGGTAAAAGTTTTCAAGTTTTTTTGGTTTAAATTATAGCAGAAGTACAGTGTACAGAGAGAGAGATAAAGAAAGCTAAATACAATGACCTGAAAATGTGTACTGCTAAACGTCCACTTTCACTAAATACGACACCACAGGTGGTGACACTGATGATTCATGAGATGAAGATGGAGCACTGGGGGAATCAGATGGCGGGGGATACAGAAGATCCCGGAGAAAACCTGTCCTAGCGCGTTCACCAAAAATCTCACTTTGCGATCGCCTGGGATCGAACCCGGGCTGCCTCTGGGAAAGCCATTTTGTCTAACTACTTAGTCACGGCGTGGCCACTACACAGAATGACCTGACGAAAGTACTGAAATAAATCTATAAATAAATCTATCATGATTTTTATAACAATCTTGGTCGTGATGGTGTTGATGAAACATCTGAAGATTTGGAAATAGATCTGGATTATGTATTACTTGCTGATCGACGAATAATCAATTTAAAAAAGAATGTTAAATAAAGAAAAAGTCTATTATATATCATTTTTATTTTTTATACTTATTGTTCTAATAAATAACACAAAGTCAGGAATAATATTTATCACAATGGTTCAAGAATTCCCACATAGATTTTAAATCCCTTAGTTTAAATACCCAGAAAATACCCAATTCCAATGTTAACTACACACAGCCAGCGTGAAAGAACAATTAATTTCCATTAATTGACCTAATAGTTGTTAACTATAGAGCCCGGACCTTAAAGTACTTACACGTTGTAAGTGACCATTAAGGTAGTTGTCTCATGTGTTTATGAGAACTCCTAAGTGGTTTACCGGGAAAAACACGAGTCAGTTGGAGAATTAATGGCAAGTTTGCCATAGTAGCTCAATGGTTAGAGTGGCTGGATGGTAACCAGAAGATCCGTGGTTCAAATCACGGCTATGGCATTGAATTTTTCAGTCTTACTCTAGCTTTCCAGAAAGCTCAATTGGTGGCGAATAACACATTTCGGTAGCTTTTAAACTCCAAGTAATAAAAAGTTTGTATATATTTCACTTACCATGGAAATCAGAGTAACAGCCTGTCAGTGCACGTGGAACTGTGTCACTGAAGGAACTACGTTTGAAGAATCAAAGAATACGTTGACATAGTCATGCGGGTTGACGCCTCTTCCGTCACTCGCACATGTCAATCAGAGTTGGCCTACTAACTAGACCCGGCGTGTTTACCTTAACTTAATGGAGCTTTACGTGACAGCAAATAAAGTCTTTGATGCAGCATGAACCAGAACGTAGTCTGTATCCCCCCCCCCAAAAAAAACTGTGCCGTAATATCGTTAAACATTCCAGGTCAAAATGATGAGTTCTGCCCAGGCGAGAGAAAAACATCGCTCTATAGGTGGCTGGTAGCAAAAGCCTTTTAGCTGCAATTTTACCAGGAAATGATTATTTACGAGCAACAGGGGATGTAGGGGTGAGTTGGTGAACTAGTGGTGGGAAAAGGAAACACTGCTATAATAATTAAAACATCTTTTTATCAAACCTTTTATAAATATCTTTTTGAAGTTTTCAAACTGTGGTCTGTTCATTGTGTTTTATGGCGATTTAGATCATCTAAAAGGATAAAAGAGCTCCTAATTTGTTTAATCAAAAATACGTAATTTATGAATATCAAAATAATAATAATGGCAAAAATCATACGTTTATCAGACAGCCATTAATCGTCATTTATAGGTTATACAGCGAAGAGGCAAAATGGCAAATTGCTATACGCATAGATGAAATGCTGATACCATTCCCTTACAAGAATGGCAAGACATGAAAATGCTATAGAAGACTCCACTCCAAATGACTATACCAATTTCCAAGTATAAAAATATTTAAAATAAAACCTGAAGCTTTCCTGGCGACGAATATACTCACTTTCTTCTCGGGCAGCAAGCAAATGGAAATCCGTCGATTTAAGAAGCAAAGATCAATACAGCTTGATAATCAAGTTAAGTAGTTACGTTTCTTTGACACAATTTTCTATTCTCGCGCCATCTCCTGACCTGGCATTTAATTTACTGAAAACAGTCTTTTGTTCAGTAATGCGAATTTTGATAGTGTTTTGTCTTTGCTTATATTTGTGTTATATCCAGTGTTTTATTTGTAGTTATAACATTTTATAATTATATCCTGATGATAGGCGAGGTGCACACTCCCGAAACGTTCGATAGCTAATCGTCTTTCACCTGGTTTGCTGCCCGAGAAGAAAGTGAGCATAAAAATATTTGTCAGCAACTGCCTCTATAGTTTATGCCCTACCTTAAGGACAAATATTCTGATATACTGCAGGATATAAACTATGACACATCTCATAATTCAAATATTATAATAACTCTGCAACATTCATATGTTTACTCAAGATGCTATGAAGACTTTATGTTTTTCTGGTATGTAGCTCTCATTAATAAACCTTTTGAAAACCATCTTCCATGAAATATTTTATTTTACAAAATCAAAAACTAATTTCAGGATCGCAGAAAAGGCTCAATAGTGAAGCTGCTTAGAGAGGACGATGAATGCCCTACGACCATGCAGCCCTCTATGAAGCATCTGCGTCATCTTTCGGGCACTGCCATACGCCACGAAACCTAATAGCATACCTGAAAGATGAGAGGGAACATGAATGAAAGGGAGATAATATAAAGTAAGTTGTGGTAAATGTGAAAGTATTCCAGAATTCACCTACCACCAGGGAAAACCCCAAACTTGAGATTGAGCGTTTGAGGAGAATCGTGCCTGGGACCTAATGAATGTAAACTACAAAGATTTTTTTTTAGTTAATTGATGGAAATTAATCATTTCTCCATACTAGCCGTATATAGGCTAAGATATTTGATGGCTAGTGTAGAGAAATGATTAATTTCTATCAATTAACGAAAATAACAAGAGTTAAATGATGAAGCGTGGGACTTAAGTACCTACAATAGTAAGTCGCCGCAAACGGTGTATCTCGGATTCGGGAGGCCCTAGTGGTCTACCGGGCAAATATATGAGTCAACTGGAGAATTTAATGTCAGGACGGTGCGTTGCCATGGTAGCTCAAAGGTTAAGAGCGACTGGACGGAAACCAGGTGATCCGTGGTTCAAATCCCGGTCATGGCATTGAATTTTTCATGTTGACTCTATCCATCAAATACAAAGATTTACTGCGGAATATGTAGTTTCTTATTTTCAACTGGTGGCCAGCCTGCCAGCGGACTGTTAACGCTTCAGAAGATGGCACACTGCAGCCGCAGGCTAGCTGGCCACCAGTGCAAAATAAGGCACTATATATAAATAATTCAGGCATATTTGAGAGCACATTTACTTATTGCTACACTGTAAAACAATAATAAGAATCTATGGGCACATTCTTTATCCTCATTGTTAAAACCCATCAGTATTCTCCAAAACCTGACGTATTTTGGCCTCAGATTCCCCATGTGGATATTACTCAGATCATTTTATGCTTTCTTCTGATCTTATTTTCATAATACCTCTATCATTGTGGAAACGTAGAGTCGGACTGAAAAATTCAATGCCATAGACGGGATTTGAACCAGGGATCTTCTGGTTTCCGTCCAGCTACTCTATCATTGAGCTACAATGGCCAACGTGTCGATATGACATTAGATTCTCCAACTGACTTGTATTTTCCCGGTAAATTACTTAGGAGTTGCCATAAACACATGAGACAACTACCCTAATGGCGACTTACAACATGTAAGTACTTTAAGGTCCAGGCTTGTAGTTAACCACCTTTAGGTCAATTAATGGAAATTAATTGTGCTTTCACACTGGCCGTGTGTAGGCTAAATTGTGGAAACGTAGAGTCAGACTAAAAAATTCAACGCCATAGATTGTCATATAGAATGTCATATCGGCACGTTGGCCATAGTATCTCAATGGTAGAGCGGCTGCACGGAAACCTGAAGATCCCTGGTTCAAATCTCGGCTATGGCATTGAATTTTTCAGTCTGACTCTACATTATCAAAATTTAGTCTACACACGGCCAATGTGAAAGAACAATTAATTTCCACCTCTATCGTTATTTCATTTAATATGACTTTCGACTTTTGTTATAGGAATTATTTCCTCTCTCGCATTTCAAAATAAAATTTCAAGTATTTTTTGGTTCTTCGACTATTGACTGAGCAAAATTAAGCGATCTTTGACACCCAGACATTCCAGCCATTGGAATAGGGTGCTGATAACAATATCAAAAAGCGTCCATAAATAAAAACCCAATTTACTTATGTTACTTCACAAAGGTTGTGGTTTGAGATTCAAATGTGCATATATTTTGCTATATCACAACCGTTGTGAATGGTGGTTTCCCTATTGAAAGTTACAGAGCGTTATTTTGAGTGATAAACAAAACTAGGAATAAATCTTAATTAAATTAATAGTACATTTTGGAAGCCACAGCAGCTGAGATCTCTTTTTTACATCACCTTAAATTTTTATCAGTTTTGCTGGATATCCTGATTTTTTTTCAACAACACACCTCTCCTTCTCTCATTAAATGTCCGTTTTATTATTACTATATACCGAGCGGTATCGCTCAGGCAGTCTCGTCTGTGATGCGCATTCAAGAGGCCCGGATTCGAGTCCCGTAGCCAACCCACCTGACCATGCGCTTTTTCAAGGTTCTTCACGGGTCGGCACGTGAATGTTGAGTAGGGTAATCACATCCCCCAATTTCCAGTCCCTCCATTTTATCTCCAATATCATTTCATATCATCTCTCATCTGGTGGTCTCTTTCAGGGTAGAAGTGTCGGTGGGTGTCTCAACGGTGCATGGCACGATGGTATATTTTGAGTGAACTATTTTCTCCTCCGGTAGGTCGATTGCCGGTCTCCGAACAGTCTGTAAGTACCGCTTCCGAAACACTGTAGGGCCGCTGTTGCCCTGACCTACCAGGTGAGGTTTCCATCTAAGTATGATGTAGGGACCATTCCCTCTGCACTGTCGTAGTTCCTTGGGACGGCCACCCTGTATCTCCTCTCGTCTCATTCTTCCTCCCTGGGAGCCCCACTTGGTGAGCTAGCTACTATAGATCAAGGCTGGTCGCAGTGCCAAATGATCTCTGTAGTACTACTAACCCTAATCCTACTATGTGAAATAAAATGAAATGATGAAATGAAAAGTCCGTAAAGAGCTCCTGCTGGGCAGCCAGTAGCAGTTGAGAAGCTCATTGCGCTTAGAGATCCTAGGAGCTTGGGCCGCACCGTGGCTCAGTGGTTAGACGGCTTGGCTCTCACCAAGGCGGCCCGGGTTCGATCGCAGGCGACCGCAAAGTGAGATTTGTGATGGACAACATGGCGCTGGGGCAGGTTTTCTCCGGGATTTCTGGTTTCCCCCACCATATAATTCCACCGGTGCTCCATCTTCTCATGTATCATCAGTGTCATCGCCTGCGGTGCCGTATGTAGTAAAAGCGGACGTTAAACACTACACGTTTTCCTAAGAGCTTTGAGCAGTTCCTGCACTCCAATGACGGCGTAGATACTTTTGTGTTATCAACACTGTCACTGTTTACTTCACACGCGTAAGTCATGTACCATTGTTGTACCATTTAGTTATTGTACACTCTTCTAATTTATTGCACCTGAGTAGCTACTTCTTCCAGTGTCCTCCATGTAGTTCTGTTCTTAGCTTGTGTTGACCACTGTGCCCCTGCTATCGTTTTAAAGTTATATGTCCATCTCATCTTTGGTCTCCCTGCCTCTTTAACGTCCTATTCCGGGGTGCCACATAGTCATTCTTTGTGTCTATCGGAGGTAGTGCATTCTGGCGATGTGTCCTCCCCAACTCCATTTCAGCTGTTGCGCCCATGAAGCCACGTTCATCATGCCTGTCTTCCTTGTTTGTCATCCTGTCCTTTCTTATTACGTGTAATATGAAATATTTTAACAAAATGTTTGCACCATTCTTTGAATTTATTTCCATTTTACAAACTAGATCAGCATTCAAAGAAGTTGAAAAAGAGCGCTCCAGTTATGCCCAAAAATTGTGACAGTTAGAGGACTTGATTGATTATTAGTCATACATGTGACATCACTGAAGTTTGCGCAATATTGGGCGTATTTATAGGAGCAATGATATATTCAGGGTTAAAAATAGTTTACGACTCCAGCTCAGTAATGCTTAAAAATTTATTGTTGATTTAAAAATTATATTCACAACTCAAAATTAACACTTTCTTTACCTGTTTTTATTATTTATATGGTTACACATTTACATATTTCTTGTACGTATAGTAAGGACGCAGCAGGCTACAATTGATGGCTATAAGATTTATTTCAAATTCCGTGTTTCTACAATGACTACGAGAAAAAACGAATAATGAATTACTAGTTTAAAAAACTAAAAAGAATAACTAAGAATAATCTGAAAATAATTAACTATCCAAACTGTTCACATAAATGATGTGTATTATCAAGATTCTTTTTTAAGGAGGTGCAAACACTTTGCCTCTCTCTTGCGGTTTACCTATTGTGCAAATTTCTTTCAGAATGAAGAGGACTTCGAAGACTATTCCAAGAAATTTAAGATAAAAAATATAATTTGACATTCATGTAGAAAACACGTTGCTATTTTAATCAAAAACCTTAGAATCATTTTAAAGAATGTCGAAAATTAAAGTAAACAAAAGTTTTCTGTAAACCATACTTTGATATGATGGGTTTTCATTGAGGATTTCTTGTCAGGTCCATGGAAGATGCTGAAACTTAAATATAAAGTTTGTTATGCTAACTAAACTTTTATCTTTGAGTTATACTTGTTAAAAGACGTGCAGAAATACTCCCACACAAAAATATTGTTCTAAAAAACGGAGTATCAAAAATGACATTAACTGTAAAATCTTGGTATCAAGGTTTGGTAATAAATACATTAGAAAAGGCAAATTTATGATAAGTTTGAGGGTCCACATTTAAGCATCGTCATGCGAAAATAAAGGCTCAATCGACAACTGAGTGACCAAAAGATATAAATAAATGTAAATACTGGATTGATTCTTAAGTCCGAACAAAATACCAAACAACTGAGTCATTAATGAGCTTTAAATTTTGCTGGGCCGTTTTACTTGTTGCAATTACATACCTCCTGCATAAATGCGGCCGTTGGTTGAAAATAATTAAGTTTGAAAATTCAGTAGTATTCCCTTTAAAGTTATCGATCTCAAGTTCTCTGTCGCGCTATGTCCCTGAATTGCAGTTCACGATGTATAAACTCATTCTATCTCATGCGTGTAAAGGGGAATGTTTGAAAAGCGGAATCAAAAGTGAAAAAGGTCAATGTCACGAGCGGTACTGAGCCCTAGATATTCCGGTTTTTGGGTTATCATTACCAAAGGATCTGACGAGTCAAGATAGCACTTTAGATAGCACAACTGACTAGGAAACACGTAGATATGCTTTTGAAATTCAGGCTATGGCATTGGATTTTTACTCAAGTAACTAAGGAAAGTATTGCTTTAACCCAAAAATGATATCTATATTTCACCGGTAATACATGTATTTGGAATCCGCAAAAAAAAAAAAAAAAAAAAAAAAAAAAAAAAAAAAAAAAAAAAAATCTAGGAAAAGCATTTTGAGAAAACAATGGATGCGCGGGTGAAAAGCATAAGTCAAAAATTAAAGAGGGCTAAATGTGAAACGTGTTATGCATTCTCTAAGAATAAGTTACCAATATTTCTACTCTAGATTAACTTTACATGAAACATTTTTTGATAATTTTGATTTTTTTTTTCTTAAAAAAAATGAGCAACAATTTTGATTACAATACCAAAGCATTACAAGGAAGTTTCACTGTATTACACTGCTACGCACCTGAAAATGCTATGGCATAATGTCTGCCAGTACGAACCACGTGCAACAAAAATTTGCTATGAGTAGAAAAGCAACGCCTGGAGCTGAAACCTGGATAGGGCCGAATGCGACCACTTGCAAGTAGCTTCTGGACGTCCCTCATCGCTCAGTACTGATTGCCCAGGACAAGAAGGCAAGCTAGAGGAATGTGCAACGTAATTACTTTTGATCTCTCCTCGGAATGTATGCTCGCCTTCCGAGTATGACAAGGATGGAAGGCTCGTTTAAAATACACAAGTGTTGACACATAACTCACCTATACATAATACCTATCGTTGCAACAAACATTAGGTCTGGCGGCATGGGCGACTCACAAGCACTCTCATTCACTCATTTCCTAGTAAACAAATCCATTAACAGAGCAGATAAACAGTTTAAGCTCCTCTGGCCTTCATACCCCTCTAGACCTCTTGTCGTGGGCATACAGTACCGATTGTGGTGGACGGCGCCACTTAGGTACGCCAGGTGTAGACCGCTGGTGATCACGGATAAACAATACCTCCCGTAGAATACTCTGTTATTGTGCCTATATTTTCCTACATATTCTGGACTCATTTTCATAGGTACTTCCAGTTATACTGCGCACCCACGTTTTGACACACAGGCTCCAGAGAGAGCAGAGATGATACCATTAAACTCTCAAGCAAATACAGATATGAGCATAGCTATAACACCCTTGATAGTATATTTTCATGAAAAATGCTATATATGTCTGTACTTTTTAGGTATCCTCTCAGAAAACCTGTTCATTAAGTATATTTAGCATAATTGGTAAACCGTAACAGGTAGAATGAAATTTTACAAATAAATAATGTACATGGAAATTAATTGTTCTTTCACACCGGCTGTGTGTAGGCTGAAGTAACTGACCTAATTAATTAATTAATTGACCTAATTGTGGTTAACTATAAATCCCGGACCTTAAAGTACTTACATGTTTTAAGTTGCCATTAAGGTAGTTGTCTCAGGTGCTTATGAGATCTCCTAAGTGTTTTACCGGGAGAAACACGAGTCAGTTGGAGAATTTAATGTCATATCGGCATGTTGGCCATAGTAGCTCAAGGGTTAGAGCGGCTGGACGGCAAGCAGAAGATCCGTGGTTGAAATCCCGGCTATGGCATTGAAATTTTCAGTCTGACTCTATCTTTCCAAATAACGTACAGCATCTTTTAAAAGTCACCTCAGACTTTAAATGCGCTTCGTTAAAGCAAAAGGTTCATGACTGAAGATTTATTTTTCCTGTTTTATAAGGAACAAATTTCAAATGTTTGAATATTTTAATTTTTCAATATGTACACGTTTCTCAAATGTGAAGCCGTTATTAATTTTTTTATCTTCTGGCTATGCAAAGATGATGAAATGTTAAAAAAATTATAAAAAATTTAAAAAATTTAAAATTTAAAATATTTAAAATTAAAAAATGAAGAATTTGACAACCACTTAAAGCTTTCTGCACTCCTATATTCCCCTTGAAACCAAACAAAAATTTTCAACAATTTCCCATATTTTTATCTTGATTACTGTTAAGTAAATAAAAAAATAAGCCTTTGTAAGCATAGTTAGTATAAGAGCAGAGAAAGTTATGTAAGTGTAATGCAGATTTATCATTGTCATTCTACGTTTCTAAACTTGTCTTACACACAGATTACATGAATGATCATTCAGTAACCATTGTAATATTTTATTTCGCCATAATTCATTCTACTTCTTTGAAATAATGACTTTCGTAAGATAAGTAGAATACACACATGAGAGATATATCCAGGAATCTCCACAAAACCACCAGGTGGCTTTAAGCTACTCCCACTCGCGATGACAATACAAAAGATATTCTCTGCACTTCATCTTCAATTCTTCTCCTTCCGCAGATTCATATTTCCTTCTGGCCTAGCTTTTCGCGTTGTGACAGGCGAAGTAATACCTCGGGAATAGAATTTCTTCCTTCCTGGATTCCGATATAGAAGCTGATGGATGAAGGGGGAAGCTAAGTACACTAACTTCAACAGAAAGACATTCTATCTCTCATGGACAAACTTATGGTGCTATATCGTGTTGTTGACATTCAGAGTGAGTATAATCGATGTTGATTTTAGCATCTAGGACCAGAGTTGTGAATAAATGGAATGCGTGGAAAGTGCACAAAATCCAAGGAAATTTTACAGGTTGGAGGTTAAGAGTTTTTCCTTGAGCTCTCAAAATAACTTTTTCGTACACGGAAGTGGTATCAGTGCTTTCCGTACTTATTGCTCTCTACATCACGTAAATAAAGATGATCTAGAAAGTATAAAAGGCATTGCATTCCACTCCAATATTCGATACGGAGATTTCATTACAAATATTAGACTTGAGACTCTCTGAATCCACTGAGAACCAATTTTATTAACTGGTTGTGTTCAATACAAAATGAAGTATCAGATTAGAAAACTTAGCTGAGAATTTAAGCTGACATTCTTCCTAGGATGGGAGGCGAAAGATTTGCTCCATTAAATTCCTCCCTCAAACTATCCAATAAAGGAAACTTCTCAAAAATGGCTTTAGCGATTTTCATTTTCATAAAGCCTATGCAAAATTTATTATCATGGCAAACTAAATGTGCATCTTAAACTTTATGGGAATAGCCCCTGAAATTATGGCATACTTGTACAACTGTAAAACTATAAAATATGGAACAATCTTAAAGCATGCAGTTTATGACAAATACATACTTTTTTCTTAAGTAGCAAACCATTTATGAAACATTCCTTGTTATTAAAGCCAAAAATATTTGACTATCATTTACCTTGTACCTACAAGAGAATTAGTAATAAGATAATTTACGAAAACGTTTATCTCGATTAACATGAAGTATCTAAAAGTATTCGCTTTTGAAGAAGAATTCCTAGTATACAGGAAATCATGTGAGCGCAACACAGATGTTGGCGCAAGTTCTCAAACGGTTAGAGTGAAAGGTAATCTTGCTGAGCATCTAATGAAACTGTAATTTAAGTGTTTACATATTATATAACCCCCTTTTTCCTCTCTATGAAATTAACACAGAATAATACGCTCACTTTCTTCTCGGGCAGCTATCCAGGTGAAATGATGATTAGATATCAACGTTTTGGGAGTGTACATCTCTCCCATCATCAGGATATTTATAAAATGTTATAACCACAAATGAAACACTGGATATAACACAACTATAAGCAAAGAAAAAACACAATCAAAATTCGCATTACTGAACAAAAGACTGTTTTCAGTAAATTAAATGCCAGGTCAGGAGGTGGCGTGAGTATAGAAAATTGTGTCAAAGAAACCTAACTACTTAACTTGATTATCAAGCTGTATTGATCTTTGCTTCTTAATTCGACGGATTTCCATTTTAAAGGCCAGTTTCCAAGAGGAGCTAACCTGAAATCCAGCATCGCGATTAATCGTGCTCCTTTCAGAGGAAATCGCCAAAGCCTCCTTAATTCTCCGCTCCCAGTAACAGTTGCATTTTTCCAAGACGGTCGTCTCCCGAAAATTGGCTCTATGGTGGTTATGAAAACAATGCTCTGCTAGCCCAGACTTCTCAGGTTGCATTAAACGAATGTTCCGTTCATGTTCGATTATTCTAGTAGCGATGGTCCTTCCGGTTTGTCCTAATGAATGCGGTACACTCCCGGAACTTGGAAGTCCAGTTTGTCTTTCACTGGTCTCAACAGATGTTTAATATTCCGAGGTGGTTTGTGGATGCTCCTGATGTTGTATTTGGCGAGTATTCTGCTGATTCTGCCGGATAGATTGCCAGTAAACGGGATGCAGGCTGTAGCGGTAGGCTTATCTGACGCTATTCTATTCTAGTATGCTGTTAAAGTAGGGAAAAAAGAGAGAAAATGATACAAAGAAAATTTATCGGCCCGTTTTGCAGCCTATTTATCATCTGGTGCGTATATAAAACGCACGAAAATGAACTCTTACGCACTGACCCGTTCATAATGTAAACGGCGATAAGTATCTTCAGAAGTGAAAAACAGTGCTTGTTACTGGAAAACGTACAGCCATTGCTTCTTATACATACATCCTTTGTTTTTATATCCCTTGCATAGTCTTATTCCTTAACATCAATTTAAAATAAAATGAAGATTTGCCTATAATTATTTCACCATTCACACGACTTTCTTTACACAATAATGCACATGCATCCTCAGTGCTATTAAAAATAATGTTTTGCACAAAAATGGTTTTACATTAAGACATTTGGTCAGAATCTTAAAGATGTGGAATTACTTACACACCGATTATCATTACAAGCCGATTTTTGTTTTCCTATTTAGATTATGGGTGTGGAAATATTTCGCATATTTGTAATCTTGTAATACTCAGGAAATCTGTTCATCTTCGGTTGGTAGTGATAACAATGATAGTAGTAATAGTGGTAACAGTAATACATAATCACAATTCAGTACTTATACACTTAGGAAATAGCATGCATAGTACTGTTCGAGAACGCAAAGAAAGTCCTTGAAAGGAATGTGCTACCCTTACACAGTACGACACGTACAGTGAATGTGTGTGACAGAGAACGCTTGCTACACGACGAGTAGAACCGTTAGAAAAGACATATGTTCTATTCACTCAGTAAACTAAAATCAAGAAGATTTATTCACTTAAGTAGAAGGCGTCAGAATGTGTTTGAATGGGCTATAACTGAAATGACCCAAGTGACATAAACACTACAGTCAGGGTATCGTGACAGTGTCTAACCCCCTTGCGTCTCATTCCCCTGGGACGTTCTTTGCTGTGGGAAACTACTCCAGTGCCTCTATGTGGTTAGTGTACTCCAGGGGAACTATACACCCAAGGTGTGAAGCCGTCTCTTGCTTTCATCTCACTTCATGACACCAAACCGAAAAACCGGTTTCACCTAATGCGTGTGTATATACGTGCTAAATGTATTGTTTTTTCTTTTTTTTTTCCAAACCAAATGTTGTTTGTGAATATTGTGGTGCTGTTTGAAATTAAAAAAATGCTAAAATGTTTGAATATTGTAAATTTGTAGTTGTAATTAGATGGAAGACAAGAAACATACAGTTTTCGATGGGGGATTAATGTATGAATAAAGAAAATGGTTACCAGGAATGACGGATAATTCAACATCCGAGTGACGCTTAGTGAGAAAGTGATATTTGATATCTGTGCAAGAAAAACGTCTACTGAAGTAATTGGGAGTACTTATAAGTAAATATTAATAAATAGCCGATAACATCCCATCCACTGATGGGGTCAGCTTGTCTGTTTCTTACAGGCTGAGCAAATCTCTGAATGATACAACTTCTTTGTACTGGTTGACCTTTATTTCCTACTTATCTATCCTTGGATAGATTGCGAAAACTTACAGTGTTTTAATTTATAATTTGTGTTGGTGAAGTAAATAGTCACATTCAAAGAAGTGATAAAGTACATCGATCCTAGGCCACGTTCCTGATTTCTATATTGAACTCTTATATATTTTATAGTAAACACATCATTGCACAACCTGGAGCAAAATTATTAAGTACAAATTCACATTACAAATTGGTGGCCCATCACACATCAAATTTTAGTTCAGAGTTCTAGTAGCCACTTTGGAAAAGGAGAGACCGAACTAGCCTGTTCACATCTTCGGAATATTCTTCCACAGGCCATAGATAGTGCAAAGATGATACAGTTAAGTACAAAATCATATTACAAATTGCTATCCCATCACACAGCAAATTTTAGTTCGGTGTTCTAGTAGCTACTATGGATAAGGAGAAACCGAACGAGCCCGTTCACATCTTCGGAGTATTCTTCCACAGGCCATACATAGTCCAAAGATGATACAAAGTGGATCTTACGGTATGCTAAGGACGATGTCCGACAAGTTATACTTGCAGAAGCAGCCATTTCCATTTGGACCCAAGGGAAAGCCCAGAGGAGCATATGGAGCAGAACAAGATTTAATCTAAGAATCAATAGAAGAGCATTTACTTTTATGATGGATACTAGAAACTCCCGAGTTTCTTACATAATTACACGACTCTCTGTAATCTTACGCAATCGAAGATCACAATTTTTTTAAGTTGGACAATCTGTATGACACAAATGGGTAAATTCATTAGGGAGGCGATGAAAGAAGAAGTTATACATTTTCTACTTACGAGATTGTCCAATGTACTTAGTGCATGCTTGCTGTATGCTACTTTGATCTACAATACAAAATAATGGAGATATTAACTACACGAAAACAAAATGAACTTGCTAACAGTATAAAGATCACCAGAATTAAACTTTGTTGGTGAAGTGACTATCAATTAATTATCCTTGGTGAGTTGATAATCTTGAACATGTAATACTTTGAAGCCAATATGAGCAATGACGATCGAATCATGTGTTAAATTCCAAGTAAATATGAACAAATATAAAGCGAATCGACATCCAGGTAATATTCAGCTATTAAACATTACATCATCCAATAAATGCATTTAAAGTTACACGATTTGATATAGTTCGTGCACATACATGTAATGAAATAGGTAAAAGACATAGATAAGTTAGGTTGCCAGCACTATATGAGAAAATGAACTTTCCCATCATGACTGCATGAACGGAAGTGAATCAGAAGACACTGTCATTGTAAGATACTTCCAGCTTTCACATATGATTCTGAACTAACATCAGTGCTTTTTTACGTAGTATTATTTTCATGATCTCTACAGATTTTATTCTCTATTCCTATATTATTTTCATATTCCCTTGTACCTAAAACAAAATTAACTATAAGTTATTTATATTCCCATGAAGTAGATAGAGAAATAAGTATTTACAATAATAAACTGCAGAGAAAGCCATCTGACTGCAACATATTAGACTTTTGTAACACTTGTTCGTTATTTACTTTAAAAGTTTCGTTTATTGCAATATGTTTGAAAATGATCATTTTTATTTCTCACTGCTTAACATTTTGTTGCATAAAATGACTAGAAACACAGGGTGTTTCGAAACGACCGAACGAATATAGCCGTTTCGTAGTTTATAGCTGATCTAGTCCGAATTTTGGTGCCGCAGCTTCAAAATTCTCTAAGGTATAATTTTAGCAGAAATTAAATATTACATTATTTCGTGATTAGGCAGCGCAGGAAACACTGGTGTGCGAACCTCGAAAGTTATGATTGGGACGCACCGGCCACGAAAATAAAAGCATTGCTCCTTGTTTGTTATCAGTGACCCTAACCTCGCTTTCAGATAACTGAGCAAAGGGCAGTTACTTGTGAAAAATTCGATAACGACTCGGACAGTTCCAAGGTTTCTGGTTTTGCTATAATCTTAATTGTACAGTACTTTCAACCACTTACTGTAAAATCAACACCTTCCTTTTAAGTTGCAAATGCTTTATTCAGCAGATATTATTAAAAACAGTGAAATAAAATGTTTGTCTCGTTGCAAATGGCATTTAGTTTTGGTTAACTTTATCTACAATTGTTTCATATTGGTCTCTGTTATTTTTGTCATCTAATTCTTCCATCCTCAATCTCACAAAAATTAACTTCCCCCGAAAAGGTTTAAGTTGCATATGTGTGCCAGCTTATTTGTCGTCATCGGCTGCTATAACGGAATGTAGGAACACGTTTAACACCTATGAACAAATAACTAAGAAATAGCTTCCCTATTACGCTTTCATAATCCAAAGAAATTTTAATAGTAGCAAGCTACAGTGGAGTATATCGATATGTTTACAAACAGCTACAGCAGGCGGCACGGTGTCACCTACCCCCCAATTTCTTCGTTAGCGTGAGGCACGTGGCGTTGTTCCTGTTACTGCCTAATCCATGGTCATTCTGGAGCGTTATTCTAATGCGGCTCTATTGGCGGTAAAAACCATCTATGTGTATCACATAGAAGCTGAGAAATTACTTCTATATTTTCGTTCGGTGTCGTTTTGAAACATCCTGTATAAGTTAGTGTTCTGCAATGTTCCTACATTTTAATTGTATATTTTACAGGTATATTTTTCCAGTATTAGAAAGTAAGGGTTACCCACCACATATGATTAATGCAATAAAAGGCATATACACAAATACAACTATCAGAATTGATCCTGGGGATAGGCTAACAGTACAAATTTCTACCAATACTGGACTAAGACAAGGGTGTAGCTTATCACCTACTCTTTTTAGTATATATATGGACGATAATCTAAATGAATGGAAGATTTTAGTAGACCCAGTAATCAAAATAAAATAAAATATTTATATTAATACCCTGCTGTTTGCGGATGACCAAATATTGATTCATCGGAATGAAAATCAACTGCAAAAATCAATGTATATTCTAAATAATATAGTTCAAATGTGTAATTTTAAAATATCAGAAGAAAAAACAAAAATTATGGCTTTTAAAGGAAATTATGATGTAAGATCAAAACTTGTTTTAGGAAATGAGATTTTAGAACAAATGTCGAGTTTTAAATATTTAGGATGCAACATAAGTTTTAGAAACAATGCTGATATAGAAGAAAAAGTAAACAAATTCCCAACAGTATGTGGGACAATACAAAGAACTTTTATAAACAGAGTGAGAAAGGATACAAAAATGACAATGTATAAGGTAATG
Source organism: Mantis religiosa (assembly GCA_030765055.1). NCBI lineage: Eukaryota > Metazoa > Arthropoda > Insecta > Mantodea > Mantidae > Mantis > Mantis religiosa. The sequence goes on along the minus strand of CM060955.1, from coordinate 70,947,825 downwards.
GATATTCCAACTTTACTATATGGAAGCGAAAACTGGGTGCCAACACAAAATAATTTGAATAAAATACAGACTGCGGAAATGAAATTGTTTAAGAAGTGTTAAAGGTTGTACAATATTGGACAAAATAGGAAATGAGGATATTAGAAAGGAATTAGAAATCAAACCAATCCATGACAAAATATCAAAACGAAGGCAACAATGGCATGAACATATATTAAAAATGGAGGATGGAAGATATCCAAATGCAGTACTAAACTATAATCCAAAAGACAGAGGACGACCCAGGAAACGCTGGAGAGATCTATGAAGCCGGAACGGGCGATATGCCCAAACCATGGAGTGAAGAAGAAGAAGATTTTTCCACTTAAGAAGATTAGTACTATTTCCAGACGAAATTAAAGGTCAGATCTTTTAATTGAACTGTCATTAGGGCATCTGGTGTAGGCAGAGGTAAGACGCAGTGCCCTGTCCGTAGCTCTTGGCCCAGAAAAGGCTGTTTGGCCGCGGGGTTGTAAGGAATACCTGATAACTGTTAATGTATAGAGAGAGCGTATGTTAGTTACCTGCCTACTTTTCAAAAACTCGAATACAATCTTTTGTAGATCCTACCGATTAAATGTTTCCCCTCGGCGAGTTGCAGGCCGGGAAGGTAAACTAATTAGCTAACGGATTATCTATATCCTCTAGCACATTATTTCCAGTTCCATTATTTCCAAAGCTAATTTTAGCAGAAAGAGCTTTGTCGATGCTACTTCTGTATCCGCGAACTTTTTTTGTGGTTTTACTTGCCAAACAAAGTTTTTCTTAAGCCCGGGAGGTGGTATCGACCCAGCTGCTCAAAGAGCTTTGCACCCCCCTTTCTACTGTCATTATTTTATATCACTGGGAGTAAACTAGGTCTGCTTAGTGGGGCGGTAAAAACCTCTAGTTCAATTCTTGGCTTGGAATCAAAATTTCTCTGAACCTAAATTAATCATGTGAACATGCACCCAAAATATATACCACAAAATATGTTCTGTGAAATTCCCTGTCTGTTTTTGTAGTGGAACATTCAGGCATTTTAAAAGAACCTTTTGAGAGAGTTATTTTGTTTTCTATTCCTAATCTTTAATGTCTTTTCCTAACTATAATGTATTAGCGAAGCCTTGCAATTATTCATCTTGAAGGATAAGGGAAAACCTTGGAAAAGACCTTATCCAGGTAACTCACCCTGACCGAGATTCGAACTTGGGACCTCTTGAACGTGAGGCAGACACGCTGCTATCTACGCTATCGAGGCGGGAAGAAAAGTTAATTTTTACAGTCACAATACAGTTACAAAATTCTTTAATTGGAAATGGAAGTTCTTTAAACATAAGTTTATGTGAAAATATATTTGTTTTCTATGTATGCTTGATCAAATATTATATTATTTTTCTAAACTTTCAACTCTTTGTTTCTCTAAATATGCTATGTGTCTATTACCATGTTTATTGGAGCCCTTCAATTGTTAATGTCTACTATTGAAAACAACGTACTTTAATTAAAATCTTATTAAATATGAAGTACTTTTTGAAGGGAAATGTTTGAAAAGATAAACTGTTTCATATACATACTCCAACGTTAAGTCATATCGGACGATGAATGGAATGAGTGAAATGATGCTCAAGTGAGTCCGGGGTCCACAGAGCTTAGAGTTAACCGACTTTCGTCGGATACGGGAAAACGCCGGAAGAACCTTATCCACGTAACTCACCCTGACGGAAATTCGAACTCGGGACTTCTTGAACGTGAAGCAGACACGCTACCATATACGCTACCGAGGCGGGCTAAATTGTTTCAGTTACCCTAGGTTAATTATATAGGAATAATTACATTCAAAACAAATTGAATTAATTTATTTATGTATGGGAAGTTAATAATTGATATGTAAATACTAGAAAGGAAGTTAAGGCTACTTTTTACCAACTAATTACAGTAGCAATGTCGCTTTACCGCGGGATCTTCTCGCTCGGTCTGCTTTAATTTTAGCTCTCAGATGGCGTTGTTGTCGATAAGAGAAACAAGATTTGTCCATGTGATTTACATAATGGCACCTCAAATTATTATAAATAGGCGTGAGTTTTAGTTCTGCAATTGTTTTTATGAGTTAGTCAAACACTAAACTAAGCGGTTAAACACATTGCTGTTTCTTTTGCTATTTGTGTGAGTTTTTGGCGACAATGTGGCTTCCTTGTTTTGTAACTGCTGTATCTGCTTAGTAGTTAAAATTGTTTTTTGAGTTGGTTAAACACATTGGTACAACACAAAAGTAAACTAATGTAATAACGCAACAAAATAGCAGCAAAAGTTAGACAGTGATATAATCAAGTGCACAACTTGTGAAATTGGAGTATGTCACAATGATGCTCAGTTGTTACTTAGGCAAAGCACGGCCATCTCGACTCGGGCCGTTCGTAGTACCAGAGTCCAGAGTGCAAGATAATGTGGGCGAGTAGTAGGTGGCAAAGAATGCAAGAAGATGGTAAATAACGTGCCATTGACTGTTATTAACAAAGTAAACACGGAAATGTTGAATGAAAATTACTCACTACGGTTTAGGAGAGGATGAGTTTAACTCTCTGCTAGCATAGCGCATATAAATATGTATTACATTTAACGCATGACTGCTTTATCATATATACAAGACTCGTGAATTAATTTAACCATGCTACTTCCATATGAATACGGTCTTGTTATATGGGAATATACATACTACGCTTAATTGGACTGTCAGATATTAGCTCTCTCAATTTACGATATTGTTGATGCTGTCTTCAATTTACCCTTAGATAAATAATATTTTGACAGTTTTCATTGAAGTAAATTGCAAACGGCATGATAGTGGAAGATGCTAATTATTTTCTCACCTTTAGTGTGGATCGGTTAGAATTCTCAACAAATACATCAGGACCATCTACAAGCCACCTCGGAAGATTAAACATCTGTGGAGACCAGTGAGAGGCAAAGTGGACTTCCAAGTTCCGGGAGTGTACCACATTCCCTGTGAATTTGGGACACCATATATAGGACAAACTGGAAGGACCATCGCTACCAGAATAATCGAATATGAACGGAGCATTCGTTTAATGCAACCTGAGAAGTCTGGACTGTCAGAGCATTGTTTTGATAACGACCATAGAGCCAATTTTCGGGAGACGGCCATCTGGGCAATATGCAACAGTTACTGGAAGCGGAGAATAAAGGAGGATTTGGCCATTTCCTTTGAGAGGAGCACGCTTAATCGTGATGCTAGATTTCAGTTCAGCTTATCTTGGTAATCGGTCTTAAAAGTTGAAGTCCGTCGACATAAGAAGTACAGCTCAATACAGCTGGATAATCCAGTTAAGTAGTTACGTTTCTTTGACCCAATTAATTTTCTATACTCACCCCATCTCTTCACCTGGCATTTAATTTACTGAAAACACTCTTTTGTTCAGTATTGCGAATTTGATAGCGTCTTGTCTTTGTTTATATCTGTGTTATATCCAATGATTCATTTGTGGTTATTACATTTAATAAATATATTGATGATGGAAGAGATGCACACTACCGAGTCGTCGATTTCTAATCGTCTTTACACCTAGCTTGCTGCCCGAGAAGAAATTGAGCGATTAGAAATCTTGCATATGCCTCGGAGTCTTACCTCTGGTCGCAGTCTCGGTGTAAAGGTATTTGCTACTGCAATTCTTGGAAAATAAACAGCAACTCTTCTCTTTTAAATATTGTGGGCTTTATTTCACTAAACAATTATTAAATTCTGCTACAATTTTAAATAATGTAGATACTGTCCTTTCACAAATGATTGTTATTGCATCGATTAGCTTTGTAACTCTAGCACACGTCACTAGTGAAACACAAAATGCATTCACAACTGAACGTTTTCTGCACGATCGCAGAGCGACACATAAAGCACGTCTTATTATTAGGACATTAGTTTGCAAAGTGATGCCAAGCTATTTGACTATTCTGAGTTCTATGCACACGATGTTTCTAGAACAACTAAATTACTTCTCTTTTATTGGTCCACGTCACCACATTACGCAACTGAATTACTGTAATTACCAATATAAACAATATTATGTAACATTTAACTTGCGTTGCATCATTCCGTGGCCTATCCGATCTCACATTTCCTATTCTGTACAAATTACCTTTTCCAGGACAATTCAGAATAAATTATTAAAGTTCAAAAAACATGAAATAACCGTCACAAAGTGGTGAGCTATGGGATGTTTCTCCCAGGGTTTTCCTCGATATATGAAGTAATAAACAGCACCAGATAACTGGGCTGATAAATTTAATGTAAGCTAATACAATAGCTATTTGAAGGGAATTGTTGAGTGGAAATTTAAACTGAATCTCAGCGTAGGAGCTATATCTACTGAAGTATTACACATACTCACTAACTTCTGAAGGCAGTTAAACAGGATATTTTTATTTTGTAATTTATGTCCTCCAACGTTAAGTAATATCGGACGATGAATGGAATGGTTGAAATGATGCCTAAATGAGCCCTGGGTCCATGGAGCTTAGAACTACCTGACATTCGTCTTTCGGGTTAAGGGAAAACCCCTGAAAAATTCTCATTCAGGTAATTCTCTGACCGAGATTCTAACTCGGGGCCTCTTGAACGTGAGGCTGACACTCTACCATCTACGCTACCGTGGCAGACTAAACAGGAAATATTCATACACAATGATTGTATAAAGAAATTTTGGCTTGCATAAATAATTGCAATGAAGTATTTCCACAGGTTAAAATTCCTAGGCAGTTTGAAAGGGGTCACTAATGAAGGTTATATAGAAAAAACAATTAGCTCATAGTACCAGGAGTGTTACAAGAGTCAGGCCGCTGTTAAAGCACGTAGAAAAATTATAACAAACTTGTTAGCAAGTCACACAATAACAATAGCGTTTTAGGTACAAATTAGGAGTTTGAAGATTTGGCACATTATGTAGCACCTTGTAGGGTTGGTTATTTTTAGGTAGTTATCCGTAGGAGCGTCTAGAGCCTGCGCTTACAACATATAAGTTTCAATTTAGAGTTTTTGGGACTCACGACGGTGATAATTTGCATTACTATTTCGAAAATGGTTAATTTTAAATAGTAATGCTTGCACACATAATGCAAGAATTACAATTTCATGTAGTAAGATTACGAAACTGTTAACAGCTCACTTCAGCTAGATAATTTGCCTCCATTATACTCATCAGTCAACTTAGCTGGTTGCACCACGAGATTTATGCAAAGCATGAGATTTCTTAGCTCACCACTCGAAGAGCATCAGAGTACGACATTGGATTCGGTCTCAGGGATAACCAACCGCAATCAGCACAGTTCCAATTTAGATATCCATGTTCTTTATCAATATAGGTCCATGTATACATCACCAAAGTACACACATTACGTTGCAAACTTAAAGTTTCTTCTTCATCAATATGAACATTTTTCACTCTGTGACTTCTACATAAATTCTAGAAGTATTTAATTTTTCCAAATTTATAAACTAGTGTACTGTATTTATGGGAGTCGCTGTGATTTCAAACTATAAATGTAAGTACCGGAAGCTAAAGTTAACCATTCCTTGTTTTCTGACTTAGCTGCATTGACTTGTAACCAATTGCTTTTCGTGAACACGAAACTTGGCTTTTTTGTTGTAATTTACGTCCTCCAACGTTAAGTCATGTCGGACGATGAATGAAATGAGAGATTCGAACTCGGGACCTCTTAAACGTGAGGCAGACACGCTACCATCTACGCTACCAAGGCGGGCGAACTTAGCTTATGATTTTAATCACTGTAAAATTAGTATTCGTGTATCTTAAGTTTTGCCTTAATTTTAACGTATGAAAATCGTTTATTCCAATTATTTCTATTTCACCACTATTTGTTCATAAAATTGTTGGGCTTACAAATTGGTAATTCTGGTATCAAGACCTTTCAGTAATATAAAACCTTCTATTTTGACTGTAGAAAATAACGTCAGTTTCAGACATTGTGTTAAAAGCAATACAAACTTAATTTATTAGTAATACCCCTTCCTCAGCCATTAACGTTTCTTGTAATCCTGCGTAAATTTGAGTAGCAAAGGTATACAGAATGTCTGCATTTATTGCAATTTTCCGCTATTTGTATGGCTGACAGGTGAATGTTGTAAATATTTCTGTCTCACATTTCCTTATGTTGCAGTGTCAAATGAATGGTGAGGACGTTTGATTCGCGGAAATGTTTGCAGTGATATTTGGTTTGTGGTGCGTTTTTAATGACATCGCTGCACGGTGAACTGGAACTGGATTATATAGGAGGGGAGTCGACATGGCAACCAGACTTGGCTCATTTTACCTATGCCCCAACAGGGACATCCCCAGGAGAAAGGATGAAGTGAGAGGAGACAGAGGGCAGCCGTCCCAAGGAGCCAAGACAGTACAGAGTCCCCATATTTTAATTAGATGGAAACTTTCCCCGGAAGGCCAGGACAACAGACATCCACCCTACTTTGGTTCGAAACAGAGTCATCACGAGACCTGAGTTCGGAGACCGGCAACCCTCCTACTGGAGAAGGAAGTACTTTATTTAGAGCATATCATCCTGGCATGCACCCCAGAGACACTTGCCGGTACTTCTACGCTAAAAGAGACCACCAATAAAGATGATAATAAATGATAATGGAGATGAAATGGATGGACAGGAATTTCGGGGGATGTAATTAACCTACCCAGCTTTCGCCTGGTAACACGGGAAACTCCCGATGAAACCCATGGGACAGGTATCGAATGGAATCCCGAATGTGCCCTGCAGACGAAACCGCCTGAGTCAACCCGTTCAATCAGCACGGTGAAACGGTAGGTCTTTGGATTATGCAATATATTCAAGATGTAATAGTTATTGGAAGAAGGCAGGAATCAGAACCTGTTGGCCCTTTTATGGTAACCTTTTGTATTCTTGCTAGAGATTTTCAGAAACGAAACAGCAACTATAAACGCTAAAATGTCAAAATCTTGCTGATAACTATCACATAATGCAACGTTTGGGAGTATGGATTATAAAGCTGCAGAAACCCTGTAATCATGTAACACAGCTGTAATCCTCTAATATTCCGTGTCCTACGGCAGTGCTGCTCTCCACTAAATTCTGAATTCTCTGATGATGTTTTCTGCGCGTTACCGTGCACCTACGGAGCTGCCATTATATACATGATAAACCAAAATGTACATAATGTCAATTCCAAATGTTAGTAAGATAATGAAAATCCTAAACCTGAGATAATTGCAACTAAAATCCAAGAATTACAATTTCAGAGTAACATGTTAGGCAAGACCTGGATTAAAGGGATGTGTCTTCACATATCCATCGGCTATGCCGTATGCTTCCGCGTATTATGTGTTTCAAATGGGAAGAGTTCTGGAGTCCAGCTAATTAGATGCCGAATCACACTCAGCGTTGCCAGCTTGTTACCCCACTCCTTTTATATTTCCCTCTCTCTCGCACACTCCTACAACACGCAGGTCTCCTTGGCGCAGACGTAAGAGTAAGCAAATTATATTTTACAAACTTTTACAATAATGCAGTTGCCAAAATCCAAATTGGAGAAAGAATTTTCGCAAATTATGTATATTTTAAAACACTACAACTCTATTTATAGTTTATGAATTAGCTGTTTATCTAATCCAATGGAACTGCCGGTAGCTCATCCATATCGCTGTCAATGTCACTTCCGTTAAGAGACAATTCCTCATTGTTACTGTCTTCATCGTCTGAGTCTTGCAAATTTATGATCATAGGTTCCAAATTCTCGTTACATGCTATTTTGTTCTTAAAATCGTCTTCTTGGAGGTTTTCTGCAAGCCTCGTGCAGTTTTCCCAGTACTGTTGTGTTACCTTGTAAATTTCGTGAAAAAGTCGTTCAACGCCCGTCAGTTTAATAGTACTATTTATGTTTGCAACCCAAAGAGCCACACCAGCTCCTTTGGATTTTATTGGCAGTGGTAAGGTGGTAGGCGTATTACCCGTGTCCCATTTCAATTGCAAGTTGATCCAACTGATACACTTTTTCCGTGATTTTAAACGGAATAACTCATTTTTAGTTTCTGTTTCCGAAACATTTTTGAAGGACATGTACACATTAAAAATAATACTGCGAGCCTAACTTCGCAATACCTGCCCTTTTGATTCGCCACTAAATTCACCGCAAGAAGCCATTCCACTATTTGACTCTTAATCTACTGTTGTGTAAAGAACAACTGAATGATATTGATCTGAACTCTCCAGAATAAATAAACACTTCTTATCCAGCATTCATAAACATAAACATACAGCATTCCACAGGCTAACAGGAAATGAAGTGTTTGCTCTTTCTCGAATTTAACACCTTGACTTATGCACAATAATTCTTTTATTTCGTCATGTCAGTAGTTTAAATTTCAGTTCTGAGTGATTACAATTATATGTATATACACACCAACTACTTTGAACTCCTTAGAGTAAGTGGAAATTACGAACTGTTCATAAAAAAAGATATAATGTGACCAGACACTTTCTGCCAGGGCAGCAGGAAATTTGTTTCCCCTCGCTCGAATTGGATTATTCAAAGTAATTCTTTTATCATGTCATGTCAAATGCTTACGTTTCAGTTGTGAGTAATTTCAAATATACATTCACGCATACATGCTAACCAATAAATTTATTACAGTGCTTACGTCGCGATTTATTGTTATAATACAGATGATAGTCGTTTGTTTATTTATTTGTATTAGAAAAAGCATTTGAGATAAAAATATGGGGTTTTCATGGTTATGTTAGATACATTACTCTCTACCTTCCACATGGATCAGTTTCGGCAAAATCTGAAATTTTGTCTTAGCGCGAATAGTATTTCATACAGTTTGATTAGGTTGGCGCTCCTCACACACCACTTAGGGGAAATGCAATACGACAATACCACAAGACTCCGATTGGTTGTTCACCTGGTAGCGCTCAAGGACAAACACCTTCCCATTTGAAACAGATAATAGACTATTTCACTCCTATGCTTACGAAAACATCCCTCATCAACACTTTGCGACTTATGGCCCTAAACAGTGGTAACGTGTCTTTCATCAAATGTTAGTAGCGCACGGAATCTAGCCATTCTGGTGGATTTCAAATACTGAGCTGGTGTTGGCAGTAACATGCCACGGTTTGTTGACGTTTCAACAAGAATTTCTTATGTAAGAAATCGTCACTAAAAAGGGGATCTGAACTGGGTGCCTTATTATCCTAAATGTACTCCAAACATATTATCAATCCTCTTATGTGAGGTATTTTAACATTCTGTTTTCTTGTGAGATAGAGAAGTCATGGCACACCATCTTTGAATTTGCTGTCTAATTTTTGTGCAGTGTGCATGGAACAGAACTGTCGTAGCTGGAACAGGCCATCCTAACTTATTTAAAACCTACGCTAGGTAAACAAAGCTGGGCCCAAAACAATTGATTCACGCATCATGCACGAGACTCCATTGGCGCATATGAATTCAATTAGCGGTAACGCTGATAATCAAACCTGATGTTCAGTGAATCGAGAGAATAACAATGCTATCATGCTCCTGAACTAATTCCCATTGCGCTTCGCTATCACGCAGGTAATTAGCAAAAGTGAACAAGTAGTCACGTTCCAGTATTTTTCTGTTGCATATGACACATTAGCTTCTTTTTTAAATTCTTTATTTTATTTCTTAATCAAATATCTGCTAGACTTTTTTTAAAATGTTTGTTTATTTCTATTTATATATTGATACGAGTTTTTATTTTAAGACTATTATAAAATAAACAATTGATTCCGAAACTTGAATATTAAGTTCAAGTTTCAATATTAATATATAATGTTTCAAGATAGCACGATAACATTAAATAACTTTTCATTTTTTTCACTTAACACTCTTCCCTATGTCCTGGAAATGACTTGGCTTAAATATAATGCCGAAACAAATGCAAATCTGATAAATTAATTGTTTTTTCACACTGGCCGTGTGTAGGCTAAAGTATGGAAAGATAGTGTCAGACTGAAAAATTCAATTCCATAGCCGGAATCTGATCCCCTGGTTGCCGTCCAGCCACTCTAACCCTTGAGCTACTAAGCCAGCGTGCCGACATGACATTAAATTCTCCAACTGACGCCTGTTTTTTCCGGTAAACCACTTAAGAGTTCTCATAAACACATGAGACCACTACCTCAATGGCGAACTACAACATGTAAGTACTTTAAGGCCCAGACTTTATAGTTAAAAACTATTAGGTCAGTTAATGGAAATTAATTGTTCTTTCACACTGGCCTGGTTGTCTTATGTGTTTATGAGAACTCCTAAGTGGTTTACCGGGAAAAACACGAGTCAGTTGGATAATGTAATGTCATGTCGACATGTTGGCCATAGTAGCTCAAGGATTAGAGCGGCTGGACGGCAACCAGAAGATCCGTGGTTCAAATCCCGGCTATGGCATTGAATTTTTCAGTCTGACTCTATCTTTCCAAATGCAAATCTGTTCATAACAAAAATAAAACCTCAAAATATTAAACAAACATAGTTCTAATAGGCGTTTCCTCAATAATGGGGAGAGTATCGGCTGGCATACAGTACCGCTCACTACTGTGATTTCCCTTTTCCCTTTTCACCTCCATGTGGCAGAAATTTCTAGTAAGCAGTAGCAAGCTTGTGCATCCACGTACGCTACAGTCGGATATCTTCTTTCTCTCATCAGTTCTTTGCCAGCTCTGAGTGCTGGATGGTGGTTAGTGTAGCTCTTAGCACACTCTTAGATATTCTGAGGCCTATGGCAGCGTTACATTTGTGATCTCTGTAAACCAGTGAGCTAAACATTTATGAACTGAGCAGAAATTGTGACAATAAGTTCCCATGCTTTTGTATTCCACTATTGTTTTATATGTGGCAATGCAATGTATCACTGACAATCTATATTGTAACAGAAAGGTCAGTGGCCGATACTGCAAGACATTTTCTACAAGCCTTATAATTCTAGCTTTTCTACTTTCGATGTAGTAAAGTACTATAACTAAAAAATAAAAATCATTACATTATATTATTTATAGAACATGTCTTGAAGTAAGTGAATAATATAGTCATATTCCGATTAACTACCACAGTTGCAGAGTAAAGTCAAGAAGTTATCCCGGCCGATATGGACGACTTTCCTCTATTATGTTAACATATGAAGATTTATAAAGTACGAAGATGTAGAATCCATGAAAAATACAGAGTTATGCCTTGTGGATGGATCCATTTTATAAAATTCGTACTTATTAAAACAGAAATAGATCATGAACAATCATGAACAATATACGAATGAAAAGAGGAAGTTCCCATGTGTTTTTTTTTTTTCAGTGGGTGGTGATGGTTTTAGAAACCGCCGGTAGAGTGGTCGGGGCAAAATGCCGCCATTGCGTTTCATTGTCAGTACGTAGTGACTTGGCTTCTGTGCAGCACAAGGCTTTCTGCGTTATCGAGTTTGCAAAAAGTGAGTCGCAAATTTTAGGGCAGTGGGCATTTCGTAGCAAATCGGTATTGAACCACCAGCTATAAAAATAATTAGCCCTTGGTATACAAAATTTAAACAACTGGAAATTAGTGTAAAGAAACACGGACAGGCCAACCGCCTGTGTCAGAGGACATCAGACGGACTGAAAAAAAAGTTATTCACAGTACATACTCCTAGAGCTGGTAGAGAACTTGGAATATCCCAACCAACTGTATGAAAAGTCCTGAGACGGTGTTTGCTGTACAAACCTTAACGACTACAACTAGTGCAGGCTCCTAAACCTAAAGACAAAGAGAAGCTTCTGAAATTTTGTGGTTATGTGCGAATGATGGAGGATAACGCGCATCATTTTTAGCGATGAAGCGACTTTCCCCCTTAGAAGAAAAGTCAACAGATACAATGTTCGCATAAGGGATTTGCAAAATACATATTCAACATTGAAGTATGGAAGAAACTCGCCGAAGGTAAAACGTGTCCTGTGCCTTATCTCGTACAAAGATTTATGGACCAGTTTTGTTTGCGGAAAAAATTGTAATAACGTACCTGGATATTTTGGAACAATAGCTGTTCTCTCAAATTATGAAAGATTCACAGACCTTATTTTCCAACAGGATGGAGCTCCGCCCCATTGGCACAGCGATATACGAGGCTTTTTGAATAAATCCCTTCCTGAGCACTAGATAGGTCGCAGGGTAAATGAAGATCTGTCTGTACACTTCTGGCCACCGACATCTCCTGATCTCACCTACTTATGGGGTTATATTAAAGAAGCTGTTTACCTCCCGTCATCACTACCTGCAACTCTGGACGACCCGTGGGGCCATATCACTGCTGCCGTGCACTCAGTAACAGAAGTGGGACGAGTTTGGCTGTCGCGTACATGTTTGCATTGCGACAAAAGGTGGACATCTTGAACATTTATAATGTATTAAACACAACTGAAAATTCCTCTGTTTAATTCCATAAATATGGTTTATGTTGGATTTATACTTTAGTAAATACGAAATTTATAAAATGGACCCATCATTTAGAATAATCCTGCACTTGGATTTACTTTCTAATGAGCGAGACAGTTGGGCAGTGACGTCTTGGGTTCGCATTTCCATGGGTAGGCCTCTGTCTATCATGGAATTTTTCGTGGTTTCCCCGCATCAGTTTGAGAATGCTGCGGTGACTTCTACCACCAATAAACTACTCTTACCTTTTCCTTCTGTTTCAGATTTATGGCGCCAGGCGACTGTGGTTTTTTGTTAAGGAAGAATGGTGGACTTTGTACTCTGGAAAGGTTTCTCCTGGTTTCTGTGGACTCCTGGGAGCTAACAGATTACCACGGAACTTACGCGGATATCCAAGGCTTATAGAGAGCGTCAGGATGGGCACCATATTGGAATTAAGGCCACATCCTTGTTAGCGCATACCATTGTTCATATATGGACGTCCCTCGGATTCGCCTTTCTGACTTTCTTTCAGAGGTAAATTTGAAAGCAAAAACGTTTACTGCAGCAGAGAAGGAAAATAAATCATCCGATTTTTACAGATACTGTTGTGAAGCTATAGTTTCTATAAACATCATATTGTGGGCACTGAACAATGCTAAACTCAAGAGTTTTCTATAACTACATTATGGTAAGCCTATCCTGGAGGAATAAACTATAAAGAACTACTTGTCACAATTTTCCGACAACATTGATTAGCAGGATATGGGGACAAGCACATGGAAAAACAGTGTCGTGTCCATTGACGAAACGAGAGAAGAAAATCGTTATGTGGCTAACTTATTCATTGGGATGTTGGAGATTGATGGAACAGGTGCGTATTTGTGCTTATAAGTCAACCGCTAATCACTTCAGAATTTCCAGACTCTTTGAGATGTTTATGTTTGTTATTTTCTGAGGGTACCAGAAATGATGACGTCTTACTTTGTATGACTGACGCAGCTCCAACAATTGTGAAAGCAGCAAAGTTAATACAAGCTTTTTACTTGAAAATGCTGCACATTACTTGCTTATCACACTCTTTGAATAGGTTTGCAGAGAAAACTAGAACATATTTTTCTCGAGTAGATTGCCTAGTGTCAAAGACAAAGAAAACTTTGGTGAAGGCTCCCTCTCTTAAAGTGGAACATCTCACTGCAAGGATTTCAAGTATGTTCCAGTTATAACAACACATGTGGAAAGGGATTTCTCACCGTAAAAGAACACCGATAACAGGTGTTTCCTAACATTCCATTACGCTGGTTACCTACTAAAATAATTCTGAATGAGTGTAAGATACTTTTGTGCGTCATATTCCTAACACATATAAATTTGAGAGTTTAAATTACTATTAAATTTAAACCAAGTTTTAGTATAAGAAAGGTGAGCATTGTGAGATACTCTCATATGCTGAAATGAAGGCAAACAATTTTAAGTCAGTTTAGAGCATTTGATTGGTCCTTTTAAGTAATTTTATTGAATACCTTTTAGATATAATTCGGTCACCAGAACACCAGCATTGGTTATAACATAGTATCAAATTGGCTATTTAACAGCAGTGCGAAACAATTATAAGAATACAGTGTATATTTTTATAAAATGCACTATATATGTGTACGGTGTATGCTACTAAGCGTGTAGCGTAGAATATATTTTGCAGAGTAAATTTTCATTCTTGGTAACGGTTTCAATTTGAAAACAAATCTTGATATCACGTAGGTCAAACATAATTGACTGGGCATCTATGGGAAATACGGTTGCAGTTCTACAGACTTGATAAGAAGTTCAGACAATTGGTAACGCGGGAAGGAAAAATATGGTGCCATATTTTTTAGTTTTTTTTTCACACCTGCTCCTCAGCAACTCCCTTTCTTTATAACAAAATATCGAAGATTAATGAAGTTAAAATATGATATTTTAACTTTTAAAATGTTAAAGCACTTATATTCGTGTTGAAGAAGTTAAATAAACCGCAAGTGATATGGGACACAATGTTTTACCTTAAGATATTTCTTGTTTTTCCTAGATGTGTTATTGAGGAGGGGACATCTGTTCATTTATTGCATAAATGGGTTTCGTTACATAGACAAAACTGGTGTAATGGCATAAAGATATCTATTTAGTTACAGGCCAATACACACATACACATAAAATACGAGGCTGTGTCAAATGAAAACCTTAAATTTGTAATAACAAATCGAAGTTTCGCGCCGTTATCCCTTAAGTTGGTAAGCGTGCGACAAACAGCTTGCAGAAGGGCCTGTAGGTGGCAGCATAGTGCAGGTGCACACATATCATCGCAGTGTCAGCATAAAGATGGCCGCCTCACTTGCAACTTGCACCAGGGAAGAACAGCGTCCTGTTATTCGGTTTTTGCGTAGTGAAAATGTGAAACCTATTGAAATTTATCAACGAATGAAAGTTCAGTACGGTAATGCATGTTTGTCACAGCAGCATGTCTACGAGTGGAATAGTAAGTTCGCAAATGGTGTGACTTCAGTGGAAGATGCTCCACCTCCATGTCACGCACAACGAGCTGTGAATCCACAGGACATTGCAGCATTGAAGCTGTCGAGTGACACTGAATGACATTGCCGCATGTTTAAAGATTAGTCATGGATCAGCACACCACATTGTGCATGATGTGCTTCAGTTTCACAAAGTGTGTACAAGATGGGTGCCACAGCAGCTGACTCTTGAACTGAGAACGACGTGTTGATGCTTGTGAAGAACTTCCTTGGCGCTTTGAACGGGAAGGTGATGGTTTCTTTGCAGGAATCGTTACTGGGGAAGAAACCTGGGTTCACTTCCACCAACCGGAAGTGAAGAGAGGGAGCAAGGAATGGCACCATCCCTTATCTCCAAAACCAAAGTAGTTTCGAACAAAACCATCAGCAGGGAAGGTCATGCTGACTCTCTTTTGGCACGAAAAGGACGTCATTTTGGAGCATTACATGCCTAGAGGAACTATTGTCGCCAGTGCGTCATACACAGATCTCCTAAAAATCATCTTTGGCCTGCAATCAAATCAAAGCGACGTGGATTGCTGTCAGCAGGTGTCCTTTTGCAACATGACAATGCAAGGTCCCATACTGCCCGTACAACAGTTGCAATAATCACAGACCTCCATTTTGAATGAATTCCTTATCCACCATACTCACCAGACCTTGGGCCAACTGATTTCCATATGATTGGACCACTCAAAGACGCAATGGGAGGAAAGAAGTTCCGTTCTGATGAAGAGGTACGCAACGTGGTGCATCGAGAGGTCGCGGACTACCAAAATAATTTTTTCTAAAGGCATTTATGCACTTTGTATGCGCTGGAGGGCTTTCATTGAGCGTGGGGCAGATTATATAGAAAAGTGATACAGCTTTGTAACACTTCTGCACAATAAATAATATTTAAAAAAATATTTAAGGTTTTCATTTGACTTATCGTCATACTTCTGTAAGGTGTAATGTTTTCTATTAACTAGCAAATTCATGACTGTCGTTCACTAAAACAAATCCAGATAAATGGCAATATTTGGTCTGTTCAACTCTCATTTCTGCATCAAAGACAAAGTGCAAATATAGGCAATCCAGTAAAAAAAAACCGAGACGAAGAGAACCGTTTTTTTTTTTTAATTTACGTCCTCCAACGTTAAGTCATATCGGACGATGAATGGAATGGGTGAAATGATGTTCAAATGAGCCCGGTGTCCATAGAGCTTAGAGTTAACCGACAATTGTCCTTCAGGATAAGGGAAAACCCCGGAAAAACCTTATCCAGGTAACTCACCCTGACCGAGATTTGAACTCGGGACCTCTTGAACGTGAGACAGACACGCTACCACCACGCTACCAAGGTGGGCTAAGAGAACCAGTGAAAATCTAGTCAGCGTCCCTCACTTCAGTAGCACATCGCTAAAGACTAGCTTACACAGTTGCTTCCTTACTTTATATTATGTTATCGTTTGTCATTAAGGACGCCCTACAACTTATGTACTTAAGATGAACCTTTTCGTGGGCTTAGCTAAGGGATCATTATGAATTGGGCATAACACATAAGTAAGCTGTATGTAGATTACGTAACCGGTTCTGACTTCAAGTGAAGTTCAATCTCAGACATTATGTAGCCTAACAAATAGAAGAATACTATACTTGATAAGACAATGTATACAAAGATGTTTGTAAACAATTGTTCCGCCTTAGAAGATTATGGAATAATGGCATCAAATCTAATCATGAAAGATGTGTATTATTACTAAATAATTTCATAAACTTAAAAATACACTGTATATTTTTAAAATGTTAGAGATTGTTATGCTTTGCAATTCTAAAATAAGCATATAATGTTAGTGCAGAAGTAATATATGATTTTTTAAGAAATACCCAACATACAGTACTTTTTATGTCTAAAATAAGATAGACGACTCAATACAGACACATTAGGAGCGGAAATTGTCATGCACTGTTCGTATTTCAGGCACATTGACTCACATCAGACTCCGAAAGGGACAGAGGGAAAGAGAGAGAGAGAGGGGGGGGGAAGAGAGAGAGAGCGACAGGGATGATTAACACATCTTCTTGCGGGTCTGCAGATTTGGAGCATCGTCAGCTCCTTACAAAGGAAAGGAAGCAGCCAAAGGAAATCCCTTGAAAGATGAAAGCGGTGATGAAGCATCTTCTTAGTGTTCCTTTAATGGGCAGCACATTTTAATGTGGTAAAGGGTAACATAAGGAAGTTTCATTCTAGGGAATTTTTAAACGTTACAGAAGCTTTAGCCAGTATTCATTAGGTTTGTTTTGCTGCTTTGTATACAATAACTTGTGAATTTGTAGCGCCCTATGTTCTTCCTCTGATGTTAACTGCAAGAAGAGAACTGTGTTGCATTTATTTTAAAGGAAGACTGTTTAGATCAGGATCAGCCAACATTCAATTAGTTAATAAGGATGTGTAAAGCAGGTAATGCTGATTGGTCATTGAATAGATTTAAGAGAGATCAGCCAAATGGACTGTATTAGAGCAGCACAGCTGGCGTTACTTACTACTACAGTACCAGAGAAAACAGTGAAAGTTGCAGACTGGTTGTTTTGTGTTTTACGATTGAAGCAATTAAATGGGTGGCGTACAGTTCCACGTTCACGCTACAGTTTGTAACATATAACATGGGAGCTCAGGGTTGAGCAACGAGGTTTCTCTCAGGGTATGTGTGGGTATATATGAGTAAGGATGGTTCTAACGACACTGGAATGTCCGTTTCAAACTGGTTTAATGACTGCTTTTTATCATAACACCAAACTCGAAGTTGCTGACCAAGGGTTACCAATATATCACTGTTTAGAGTGACTGAAGTTGGAAAGCTCATTACTCGATAATACTTAATTCTTTACGTATGAACCTACAAATCTTCCCTCAGGTTCTAATCTGTCTTCGACCAAGACAGAGAAACTTCTTACTCGGCCGCCAGCCACGGACCGTCTGTCCTCACACTATACACAGCTATGCGTGGGTATGTAACTGTCACTTTCTCGAAGACCTTTATTCAACCAAAAATCCTTTGTGACTATTCTGTCCATTGTGATTAATAGTTTCGGTCATTATTAAGGGTCCAAGGAATACCCTTTTCAAACAAAATCATGTGCTATCCCTTAGAATTCTGTTTCTCCCGTGTGTTTTGTTACACGATTCAACTTAAATACCATTCAACTCAGTGCACCTGTCTGCACGTTTTGTAACAAAGCTACACAATTTATTTGGAATCCATTACTATTGTTTACTTATTGCATCCCTTAATTTCGGTATCACGATGCAACTACAAATTACAAATTTATTTCACTAAAGACTCATTTTCTTTTATCAGTGACTTCATCTGTCCTTTTGGTTCATCTGGTTTCTTCTTTATGAGCTTCTTTATCCATGCTGGAAGAAAGAGAGGTGTAATCTAATGACTGATACCGGAATATTTACTACTACGGCTAATAATTTTATAAAGAAATGAGAGAGATAAATAATTAGCATACATATTTCCCTGTGTTAAAAGTTTGCACAATATAGTTTAATTTTGTCAAGGAATAAGTCATTAACAAGTAAATTTGCATGTTGAGTTAAAATAATTGTAAGACAGAGAAACTAAAGCTTGGTGATGAATCACTTGTCTCAAGGTTTTGAAATAAAAAGGTTGCATAAATGCAGGGAAGGAATATGCAAAAAGGATTCTTAGAATAACAGAAAGTTAAGGAGTAACAATCGTCCTCAAAGTGAATACGAAATTAGGATTTTGCAATTTATGTTGCAGGAATTTTGTTAAGGTAACCCATGCAGTAGGCGGGAGATATACTAATAAAATATATGCGTTTATAATGCATATATAGTTTTAGTGCCTTTTGTATCGAACGGAAGTGCTTTGCTGCAGCAAAGCCCGCGCTTATGTTATATATGTTTGATGGTGGCTGAAAGGGAATTTTTCGCGAATCATGGCAGCTTACACTTTCTCATTATTTCACAAAATTAAGCAACCATCTTTAATGTTTCTGATACATCAGAAGTTAGAATATATATATTATAACACTTGAACTGTTAGTTTCACAGGCACATATTCAGAAATACTTTAATTCTATAAATTGTAGTGTTCGGAAATTCTCTTAAAATAACGCACTATTAGCTTCGATGAATGGAATATATATTTTAATGTTGTAACAGAAATGACACAGATTTGGTTGTGTGTAAGGAAATGGAAGAATGTTTTGAAGGTAAGATATTCAATATACGAGTATAATGGTGGAGAAGAAGTTATACATTAATTAATAGTACGAAGGACGTTCAATAAAGAATGATAATAATTTTTCGCACTAAAATTCAATCTTATTATATCCCGTTAGCTTAATGTAAAACAAACATGCCGTAGTAGTTTTATTATTGGTACTCCTGGTTTCCGCCTGTGAGAACCAGGCAAATTCAGACATGTTCAGTATCGCCTACCGCTGCAATGGAGGTAACACGCGAGGAACCATATTCGGCTTTGTAATTCTGCCTTCATCCAACAAATCTTCAGATGAGGCCTATAGATTGTTACAGGGGGCATATGGAGAGTCCCTTCTTCCCTACAGCATAGCTCAAAGATGGTTTAAAATGTTTAAAGAGGAGAGACAGTCAATTTCAAAGGAAGGTGCACTCGGTGCTCCAGTTACTGCTCTTACGGAAGAAAACATCGATACTGCTACTGCCATTGTGAGAGAGGATCGACGAATTACCTGAAGATCACTTTCTGAAATACTGAACATTTCACTGGGTGCCACCCACACGTTAGCACCAGAAACACTACACATGAGACGTGTTTGTGCGCGATGGGTTCCAAGACCGTCGATTCCCGGACAAAAGGGCATTCGCATGCAGGTCTGCATGGGGTTAAAGTTGATGTTAGAGGAAGATCAGGAGTTTCTTTCAAACGTAATCACTGCTGATAAAACTTGCCTACATCATTTTGAGCCTGAGAGCAAACAGCAAAGCTCAGTGTGGATATTTCCATCATCAACAACAAAAGTGTTTGCTTCTGCTGAGAAGGTTATGGTCTTCTCATTCTTTGATATTCATGGAATGGTTTATCAGCACGCTGTACCTGTCCTGCAAATATTGCAAGTCCATACAAGGCGCAGTGAGGCAGACTGGATGCTGCACCAGGACAATGCGTGGCCGCATATTGCCAATGTTGCTGAATATCTTGCAGAAATCAACGTGAAGTGCATCCCTCAACCTCCCTATAGTCCAGATTAAGCCCTATGTCACCTTTTTCTATTCCCTAACTTGAAGAAACGCCTTCGTTGGAGGCATTATCCATCATCAGAAGCAGTGTGAAGGCTGCGGAGGCGATTTTGAAGTACCTCCTAAAAATGGTTTCCAGCATGTCTTAGAAGACTGGCAGAAACGCTGGGGAAAATGCTTCGCATTCAGGGGAGACTATTTTGAGATGGACCATCAAAATTATGAGGATGAGTAATGGTACGTTGTTAAAAGAAATTGTGATCATTCTTTATTGAACAGCCCTCGTATATTCAGGTTCAGATCATTGGAGAAAAAAATCATATTTAGTAAATAAGTAAATAGAAATGAAGTGCTGACAGTGAAAAGAAGAGTGTGTGTAGTGTTTAACGCCCGCTTTTACTACATACGGCACCGCAGGCGATGACACTGATGATACATGAGATGAAGATGGAGCACCGGTGGAATGAGATGGCGGGGGAAACCGGAGATCCCGGAGAAAACCCGCCCCAGCGTCATGTTGTTCACCACCAATCTCACTTTGCGGTCGCCTGGGATCGAACCCGGCCGCCTTGGTGAGAGCCTAGCGGTCTAACCACTGAGCCACGGCGCGTCCCAAAAGAAGAGTGTGGCAGTGTTTATGACCTATCGGAAATAACTGAATGACTACAATGAACATGACAAAATATGCATATTTGCAGTTTAAAAAGATTTTTTTTTTTTTTTTAAATTGTGGTGGGTATCTGTATTGTCTGGTAAATGACATACCAATACCAGACATTACACATTTTGTAATATTAGTCTAGCATATATTGATAAATTAAACTAAATAAATTAAGATAGCCACCATTAAGTTTATTACTCCATTTAATTGTCTGTTCCTTCATTCACCTTCATACACCGGTTAAAAGGACTCCATACTTTATTCAATTATACTCATCAGACACGGAGACACTGGAAACATTCGTTCTTACAGGGATCTCACACTGAGAAACTGCGTTATCACGATTAAAAGAGTTCAAACAGTAAAAGTTACGTTTTATGCTCAATTAATGAGCTAGCATTTACTAGATTTTATGTTTTTAATTCAATATTATAACAAAATAGCGAAACATGATCAATTATTGTCACACGATCTTCTTTGCATTTTATATGCAAATTAAATATTTGTAGATTAACAAAGCTAATACGTAAAATGTTCAAGTAAATCACAATATAATTATATCCCTTTGTCTAAAACTGAACTTTAATAGGTGTTATCCTATGAAATTTGTATAAATTTGCAAAGTTTGCTGGTCTCCCTTGATGAAATATTTTACAATCTCCAGAAGAAAAGTAACGACAATTATAATGTTTATTATTGAGCATAAAATATTTTAAAACTTGAAATAGTTTCTTTACAAAGCACATTAATGTGTACGACTTCCATTCGTGAGGTCTTGGTTCAAACGCTGGGGCTCCTCTCACGGTTTTCCTCGATCCAGTAACTCTAACCTCTATGGACCTTGGACTTCTTTGGGCATCAATCCACCCATTTCATTCCTCGTCCGATATAACTTAAAGTTGGAGGACGTAAATTACAAAAGAAATGAAAAACACGTTCAAATGTAATTTTTATCTTAAAAAATTCTTATTTAAGTATCTTACCTTTATTCATCGGTATGCTACTTTCAAATTTTATCGCGATTATAGCTCCTGCAATCTTTTTAAGACGTTCCTGTCTTCCAACGCTCCACCTCCGCATTTTATGTAAGCACGTTGTTATGAAGATTGGTATACACAGTATTGAATGTGTTTCACATGGCACATTATGTCCACATGATAACTACGACTTTCTCTAAAAAAAAATAAAAAAAAAAGTGTTTCATCCGTCCAAAGAGAGTAATCGTTTTGTCTCGGCGGTCTGAAATGTCGTGGCGTCTCACATAATGCTACACTTCTCTGCTTATATAACAGTTTTCAGATGAACCATAAGACTATATTTCATAATGCATAGCAAAACATGGCAGATCACTTTGACTATATTCCAAAGTAGAACTTGGAAACGTAGAGCCAACAGTTATCCATTAGAGACCAATCTTTAATCTTCACTCTTTTTTTTCTGTTGTAATTTTACGTCCTCCAACGTTAACTCATATCGGATGATGGATGAAATGGGTGAAATGATGCTCAAATGTGTCCAGGATCCATGGAGCTTAGAGCTACCCGACATACGTCTTTAAGGATAAGGGAAAACCTCGGGAAAAACCCTTATTCAGGTAGCTCACCCTGACCGAGATTTGAACTCGGGATCTCTTGAACGTGAGGCAGACACGCTACCATCTACGCTACCGAGGCGGGCTGCACTCATTGTGATGCAGTTTTATATAGATTAAACCTTCCTTATATCACAGCTACATGCCACTTTTTACGGAAATTCCTTCATCACACGCCTAACCACCTTAGCTACCCATTTGCACTTTCGTTTATCTCCTGGTAGATTATGCTCTGGTGAAAATACGCAGCTTCCATATCACCGTCACACCGGGCATGAAGCACCGTTATCCTACTTCGCATCTAAGGGAGGTGCTAAGACACGTTCGCCCATATACATCATTATATAAACGATATGTCCTTTAGTACCATTTCTAAGTTGTCTTTAACGTCTAAGACGATATGGATATCTTTCTTTTGCGACAATTGATGATCGACATTTACTCGTTTACTTTGATCCCATTAGGTCCTTATAAACATTAAATTCACACATGCATTTGCACTCCCACTCATAGTTCCAGATACTAGCGAGAATGGGACATAATCGTGGCTTAAACAACGTTTTCAACCTGCAGTAAGAAATCGAATCCGGGCCCTGTAGTTCTGCAAATTAGCATTCTAGCCATCAGACCACAGAAGTAGTCACGGATGTGCTTTATTTTCCTGAAATGTGAACATCATTTGTTTGTACGATTTCTTTTTCAGGCTTTTGCTTGTATGATATAAATATAAAGAACTTAAAGATTCACAATTACCTATCATATTGATGTCTCCAAACCAAATATGGATAGTTATTTAGTTATACTGTTTACTTAATTTTACTTGAATATTTAAAAATAAATTTACTATTTATAGGGTCACAATAGATATATTTATTTGTATGTAAAGTTTTAAGGTAAAATACAGTAATGGTAGCCTTGGTCCTAAAAACACACACACAACACATACACATAAACACACTCATACACACATTCGCAGACGCGCCCCGACGTACTTTGTGAAATTCCAGTTGCGTTGCTTTTCCGGGCTTAAAATTTCTTAACTTGGTTCCCTCAGGAGGAACGTACGGCCGGTAGTCTCGTGTCGTAGATTTATGACACGTAAAACCACTTTAACTTCTTGTGCATGTGCTTAGGCTTTCACGGGCGGCGTCCATTTGGAGTAAAGTTTCTTTCGGGATAATAGGTCATGTTCGAAAAATGAAATTGTTCCTGACTTTTCACTCAAATCTGTGTTTACCATCTTCAAGAGACCCAATGTCAGGAGCAATTCCTATTTTTCGACCACAATTACAAGCCCGGAAGTAATATTTCACGTTCAGTATAAAATGGGATTGAGAATACCGCTGTTAAAAGGTGGCTATAAACACACACACACACACACACACACACACACACACACACACACACACACACACACACACACACACACACACACACACACACATCTCACATACACAGTTTTTCCAAAGCTTTTCTAAATTCAAGGGACCCTAAAATGTAAGTTTTCAATTTTAAATAATACCTATAATGATTTCTAATAATTTCTTTACTTGCCACTGGTAAGCAGAAGATATACTAAAACGAAATTCAAATAATATTCCGCTAAGAATGCCACTCGTTGAATATATCTACCACGGAGTTTAAAGACAAAAGTAAAAGACAACACATAGATTATATGGCCTGTTATGCTTGTAGCGTGACCTCTAGGAAGGAGGGATGAGAGTATAGACCCGAAGGATGACCACATTTGAATAATGGTGCATCCATGGACGGAGTGCCTAATCTTTTAATTTGGAAAGCATCCAAAGTAGCCCAAACCCACCCACAAACTTCTAAATCAGAGTAGTTCCTCTAAAGGCTCCAAAAGTAGGTGGGACGTAACTGGACATTATTGACCACGAAAAGCCCATGGTTTAGATTGGGAGGACCTGGATTCCTCCGAATGTAAGTTGCATACATTATTGTTGCGCCACCTTGCACTGTTATGCTCACGGCAAGTAGAATAGTATGCTATATATTAATTAGAGCTTCTCGGTTTACAGGAGTACAATGCCTATAAACTCGCTCGAGCTTTCGGTCATGCTTGCTCTATGGCCTTCTAAAGGAAGGATAGCCGAAACTCTATCAATTTCACAAACATCGCACGTCTGGTAACACAAGATGATCATTAATAATCAAAGCGTGAAAGCTTAAAATCTTACACTTTATTTATTACGTTTGAAACTGCTTTCGAAAAAGCAGTACTTCGCTGAAAATGAATAGCACATTAACTTCAGTTACGGAGATTTTAGATTTAAACTATTAGGTGGTCTCATAAGTAAGGACGTTTTTTTATTTCTTTATTTTGTGTTTTGAAAAATTTATTGGCTGTCCTTGGTTTGGCAATGCTATTTCCAGGATGCCATATCTAGTGTTGTATACTTTGCGAACATGTAGTAGTGTTCAATTGTTAATAAGCAATCACAAAATGTAGATAAAGTTGGAGCCTAGAGTCCTTCTAAAACATTACTAGAAAAAAAGATTTTAATGCCGCTGCCGCAGCTCGAAGAATATGTGAACTACAAGTAGAAGGTGCCGTTAGTGAGCGTGTGGCACAACGATGGTTTCAGCGTTTCAACAATGTAGGTGAAAACACTAAATATTTACTACGTTCTGGAAGACGCAAAGTATGGAATATTAAGAATAGACGCCAAATTTTGCGAGCAAATCCGCGAAAAAGTAACCGCAGGCTTTCAGAAGAACTTGGTGCACAAACGATACCATAAATCGCCACCTTAGACACTTCAAAATTACACAGAAGCAGTAGATCTGTAACTCATCAACTGACACCTCAACAGGCTGAACGTAGTGGGGATATCTGCCGGAGCCTATCCGTAATCCCATGCATGCTCATTTGTCAGGAGAACTGTGAATTGCGATGAAAAATCAGTAGATCACTGAAACGCTGATGTCTCGAAATGGTGACTTAATTCCCGTCTGCCTGCTAAAGTTATTCTTAAAAATCAGTTCGGTCGCAAAACAATGTTGCATGTCTGGTGTAATTCACTGGAAGTTTGTTTCAAACGGGCGGGCGATTTATACGAATATTTATTCTCAACAACTGGAAGAAGTTCATGATATTTTGAGACGGAGATACCCAGCATTAGTTAAGGAAAAATAGAGTTCTATGGCAACAGGGCAATGCAACACCCTATACTGCTCGAAAAACCATGGGAAAAAATTCAGAAATTGGGAGGAATCGAACAGCTATCACATCGAGCATACAGTTTATAATCTTTCTCTATCCATGGCCCATTTTCTACGTGGAAGAAACTTTGAAACATTGAAGCTGTGCAAGTGGTTGTCCCAGAATTCTTCACATCAAAAACCAGAGACTGGTACCATCGTGGGATCATAAACATATGGCTCACGGCCACAGAATCTAATGGTCCATACTTTCAAAGTTAGTTAATTGCTTGTCAGAACACATTTAAAGTATATTTTTTCTTAAAAGCCGTTACTTATGAGACAGTATCTATAAAGGAACATACATTTGCTCAGAACTTCACTAACGTAAGTACCTATTTTCTTGTTTGAGAAGTTGTTTCCCAAATTTGCTGCACGCTTGAGAATGAAGGCTAATATTACAAGAGAAATTAAATGAAATAGTCTTTTAAATAGAGGTATATATATCAGGTTTTGTTTTTGTTTGCGTAAAAGTAGTGTAGTATCGTTTGTAAAACGCATTATGGTTGTTATGCAAAAGAAAAAACCGTAATTATTTTCAGTTTGAGACATATATGCAGCGAGGTCTACCCGAAAGTCCTAAAACCTTTATCAACGCAGGAGCGATGAAAAACACCGGGACTCTTTCCATAGGACAATTCCTGCAGTCTAAACTCCCCCTCACCCATCTACAACAACGTCAAGACGGAACGGAAGCGGATACGCCACTTATGCGCGTCAACCGCACAGGGAAGACTACCGAAAACCTCGGTGGGGCCGCCTTCTGATTTAGCACACCCTCTACTAGCTCTGCAGGCTAGTACCCGGGACAACTTAGGCAACCCTCTTCTCCCTCCGGGCGGCCCAGGTCTGGCCGGAGGTATCCGATCTCCCATGGTTGTCGGGAATACACGGCCCCCTCGAGTCTAACCCAATTGGATCAAATCTCATTCAGGGAGGGGCTTGAATGTTGAATGTTGAATGTTGTTACTCTCGTAATGTCAGAGGTACCATAAGTGCCAATGGTCCGCAGCGGTCGCACAAAAGCAGCTGAAGGGGACGGATCTCCTCCCCTACAACCCCGAAGGGAAGGCTACCATAAACCTCGGTGGGGCCGCCTGGTGATCTAGCACACCTGCCAGCTATGTAGGCTAGTACCCGGGACTTCTTAGGCAACCCTCTACCTCCTCCTGATGGCCAAGGTCTGGCCGGAGGTACCCGATCTCCCAAGTGTCGGGAACACACTGCCCCCTCGAGTCCAACCCAATCCGATCAACTCCCACTGAGGGAGGGGCTCGAATGTTCAGTCCGAGGCTACTCTCGTAGCATCAGAGGTACCAGGAGGGCTGAGGGTCCGCAGCGGTCGCACAAAAGCAGCTGGAGGGGACGGTCCCCTCCCCTACACATTAAGTACTGTGACAGTGTAGGTGGGACATAGTTCATTCAATAGTGAAATATTTGCGTCTATGCCACTAACGAGGCGCCCCCGGTTAGCAGGAATGAGTGACCAGACTGAGAAGAGACGACTTCAAGGGCAAGTTCCGTAAAAATTACTGATTTGAACATCCCTGTAGCAGTTAATGCAGTCTACCCTACTTCTGTGCCTATAGGGACCTCCCCGATCTGGCGGACATGGATTTACGTGCAATGCCAATTAGGATTAAATGTGAAGTGAAGTAAAGTGGACGGAATGATGTTCGGGGGATATAGATATCGTTTCAAGCAGTCACCTAGTGACTCTAAGAAAGCCCCTAAAAAAGTCACGGGTCGGCCGCGGGAATCGAACACATAACTCCCTAATGGGCTCCATAGACGCCCTCGCAGGAACCATCACACTCCTTCTGAAACGTAATTAAATATTAAACTGAATGACGGTAATGTACTTAAATTCTAAAATTTATAAGATCCGACGCAACCATCACAATAATTACTTCCAGAAGCATAAGCAGCTAAAAGCAAAACAGCTTACTGTCACTGCAGTGATTAATGCCTGATACAATTTAACCTGCTCGTCACAGTTATCCATCTTCCATATTCCTGTCCTTCTCTTTCTTACAAAAAACAGCTTTTATTAATTACTGAAATGCAAATTCTATTAAAAAGGGAATATACGAATAAAACTTGAAATTAGTTTCTCTCTGCGTGGAGACAGGTAGAGCGTCAAGGGAAATTATTCCTGTCTTCTTTTCTCCCTCTCTCAGGAAAATAGAGATTTCTGTTTGACTTTCAAATGGAGTGAAGCCAATATCCAGAAACATTCAATTTTCATCATAAATGTCAGCTTGGCATTGACAAAAGCCGTGCATTGCTTGTGATGTCACAAATAAAAGAAACTGTCCCATCTCTCAATGGGAAATTAAAAGCAATATCCACCACAGTTATAAGCTTTATTCCATTTAAATTCATGTGCTATTATCTTAACAATTATTATTGGTATGCTTAAATGTTCCTGGAATAATTATTCATGCATTTTAGTCTCCTGATATAATTTTACAAAATGCATGTTAATTAAGAAAATTTGGATTTTATTACTAAAACATTTGCGTCTTATAATTGCTGAACAATTACTTGTTTCGAAAATAATCAACATTTTTTAACTCCAAAAGGCCAATTAAGCACGTTTTTATAATACTAAGGTTTCTTAGGACACGGTTCATTTATAGTAGAGGTCACTTAAGGGTACTGGGTGGTCGATGGGCTTCAAAAAACCATTGTTTTGTTCTTGTTTTTAGTGCTAAAAATTATATAATTCTTCAGCTTTTAAATGATATTTGTAACATAGGGTGTCAGCTGGTATTAAAGCCCTTTAATCCATCAGTTAAAAGATGGCGGCGAAATGACACGCCCACTTTCTGATGTAGTATGAACGGAAAGATTCTTCCAGATGACAAACCAATTGCAGGTCGTTCAAGACTAACAGACAGTGAGATTTACCTCCTCCAGCAGTATTATGGGCTAGCTATCAGGAGAAATACAGGTAAAACAATTGCAGAAATGAAACAAGCTATTGGGGCCATTTATTTTCATAAATTATCCACAGATAGTTACCCACAGCATGTTTTGTGTCCTAAAGGTGAAGATACATGGTGTGGCTTTCAAAGAGTTCAGATTAGGAAAGAAATTTATAAACATAAACACTCTCTTCCAGGAGAGGTTCTCTTGGCAATTAAACCAGTATTTAAGGAACTTTCTGAAGATGAACTACTGAGAAAGTGCTTGAGTTGTAGAACCCAAAAGCCATATGAAATTTATATAATATAATACGGGGAACAATTCCAAACACTGTGCATTTTGGGACAAAAGCTTTAAAAATTGGTGTATATGAAAGTGTTATTTGTTTTAATGATGGGTGCAATGGTAGGCATAAAATGTTGACAAAAATGGGTATAAAAGTTGGAGAAAATATGAGGGCAGCATGTCTTAAAAAAGATGTGCGTCAACTCTCAGAGGCAAAGACAATAGCTCAGTTGCTTAAAGGTAGTGGTAAAAGTAAGAAAACGAAAAGAACAGATGAGGAAAACCTAACTGAGCAGGAATATGGAGCAGGCATGTATAATTTAAAAAGAATGGTGCTTCATCTTTGATCGTGATTTCCCAAAACCTTGATTTTTCATACTTTTGGTGCATGTTTCTCAAAAACTATAAAAGATATTGACATAAAATTTTTGTTGCTTATTTCTTAATGTTCCTGAACACATTAATCTAACTTTTATACTCGTATGATTTATAAAATGGAAGGAAAATAAAATTCAGTTTTTAAAAATATTATCATTTTTTTAACAAAACTAAATAATTTTTCATGTGCATAGTATGAACTATGCATGCTTTGTATTTAGTTTTTATTATAAAACTGTGCCTTATGTTATTTAGGAAAAGGATTGGTGTCTATAGCTTCAAATTCCTACAAGGAAACTAGACCTGAAATATAGGGTGTAATACCTTCTTCAGGATACACAGATTGCCTTATGCCCCTTTTGGAAGGAACTGTGTGAGCTTAATGTAAATATTATACAATCATTAAATTCACATATCCATATACTATAATCATACCAAATTTCAATTTTTTGTAATGATTAGTTTTTAGTATATTTATATTTTAATATTGTTAAAAACTAGCCCTGTCTGGGTAAAAATAACCTCCCAGTGCCCTTAAAGGAGAAAAATGTTAAAGAATCTGTTCAAAATAAAATTAGAAAAGAAAAAAGGACCACACACACATACTCATCACACTCACAGGCTCACACACATATTCCACTCTAATTATTTATAGTCTAAGTACAAATATATTCAGCTACCTCATATTTGTCGGCCTTATGAAGAAATTAGTTGTGGGGCCCCCCAATTTTGGCCCATATTAACTTTCTATTCCTTCATTATCTCTCCCTCTTAATTGCTTTACCTTCATATCCGTTTTTCCTTTACTCTCTCCGCAAACTTCCGTATCTCCTTAATCTTTTTCCATTGTGCTATGAACATCTTTCGTGTTATGAGTACACTTTTATTCTCCCACTTTTCTTTCCATATTTCTTTTCTCCAATTTCCTAACTCGTCGCATTAAAAACAGAAATTCCCCACAATTAATTCTTCTTGTGCATTACAGAACCCTTAGTTAACCGCCGTCTCAATATAGCCCCAGTCCTCAACCAGGCTAAACCCTCTCTCCCCTGTTTATCAAATATCTACCTCAACAAACGGGAACGCGATCGTTCCCTGAACTATGTTCCGTTTACGAGTACACAGTTTCCGTCATAGAAAGGGTTGTGTTTTAATATACTGCCGGCCCTCGTAGCCATGGTCGCTAGTGCGTATATCTCTAGCGTTCCGCCGCTTAGAGGGTCGCGAGTTCGAGTCCCGCCTTGGGCATGGGTGTTTATGGGTATAGTGAATATGTGTGAAACTAGAGAAAACAGATAAGAGGATAAACAAAAGTATTGAAAAAACAGTTTAATTAGAAAAAATAGGGAAAATATGTATCTATATAAAAAATTATAAAGAAATTACAGAAGCTATAGTCACACTCGTTTACAGTAAAGGAATAATAAAAATGACGTGTAAATAACAATGGACTGACGTAATGTCAGCAATATTTTCAACTTACGTACAATAATGGTAGTTTATCGCCTAGTTTCTCCGTCTGTTTTCAATGTTCCCTTTCCAATCCGCAGCTGTCTGCACATCAACATCATTTGCTTCACCACACACAGCATTCAAAACAATGAAGCTCCGTTGGGAGCTCTGAAATTGTCTTTGCCTAATATTCGTGCTGCTCTAAAGCTTGAGTCTGAAGCAATGGTCCAGAAATGGGAGTTCCTTTAGCGCGTGCACACCAACTATTTAGCTTGTCGTACTCTGTAAATTTTGTGATGCGTTTGACATGCTCTGCTATTCAACCACCCGTCTTAAATTGTTATTTTTTTCAAAATCTAATAAAATTGAGTTTCTCCCCTTTTAAAACGACACAATTCATTCTTTAGCTGGACGTTTGTTCCTTTCGAGTTGCTCAACAACCTTATTTTTTCCTCCAGAGTTGCCTTATGTTTAAAACTCACTTTACAGAATTTGTGTACTTACAAATTATATTTTTAAACATCATCAAAGTTCATAGCTTTCTTCCACTCGTACTTGATCACTTGTAACAAGGAAACTGAGAACGAACACACTGCAGAACACTTTGAACCCTTACTACAGAGGAAGACAGGTTTGAGAGTTGTGACGTATTTCAGCCGGGAGCGAGGCCTGCAGTGAATGTGACGTCAGGCAAGAGCCGTGTAGTATAGTCGCCCTGTTCGAACGGTTACCATGCATTTATCTTTGGTAATAGATACCTCTCAGATAACGCACTGATTAATCTTGTAAGTGTGAGAGGGGAACTGACGCGCCTCCCGGTCGTCTTCTAAGCACCAATGAACGCATCACTTCAGCCAATGGAATTCGCAGAAATCACAAATGACAGATATACGTTTACTCCGCGTGGAGTAATCAGTGCGTTATCTGAGAGGTGTCTATTACCCAAGATAAATCCATGGTAACCGTTCAAGCAGCGCGACTATACCAAGTGGCCTATATAAATGACGCTGTTAGTATAGAATCTGGGGGTTCAGTCAGGTGTAGCGCACTCGATGACAACAATGTAGCTGCCACGTACCAAATGTAACGATTAAATTTACAACGTGACGATTTATTAAAAAATAATAATAAAAAATAAAATCTGTATATCCAATAGCCTGGTTTCTGGAATCTATACCAGGCCTTATTATGCAAACTTCATGTTTTAACTTCTGAATCAGAGGGCGCCGGGGTAGCGCGGTGGTTTCGTTCGCGGCTCCCGTTCTAAGGGTCCCGAGTTCGATTCCCGGCTCTGGGGTTGGCGATTTTAAGTCGGCCCTATCCACGCCTTCACCTCTGTCTAGCACACGTGAAGTATCCCCTATGCCCAACGTGGTTCGGAGTCCACGGTAAAAATTGTAGGTCCTCTCACCTCACCGCCATCTTCACTATCACCCTATCATCGGAGGTAATGGACACCGCCCTCTGGGTGCCTCCACCTGAGAAATGGGTCCGGTCATCACTTGGTGGGGTGAGGTTACCCCGAAGGCCAAGGTTGCCATGTGGGGAGTGTTAGTAACTAACTTCTGAATCAGATTTCACAAAACAATTTACAAAGTTTACACATATAATCTACTTTCTACCTTAACGAACTAACTATACCTACAGATTAAAGGATTCTATTCACCTAATCTATCGAAAACAGTCTTTTTTCTACTTTACTTCTACACCAACAATATAAATCAAATCTACATTTCTACTACAGTTTTAATTCTTATAACAAGATACGAAAGACTGTTTCGTACCCCTTCTGCAATGGGTATCCAAAGCTTCCTCCTACTGGTATAGATCCATCAGTAGATGGACCTGATTCATCAGTTCCAGACATCCGGGTAGTCATCTCTCCGCTTCTACATAATCAGTTGCATTTGTCCTCTCTGATACTTTCCATATATATATATATATATATATATATATATATATATATATATATATATCTTCTCTCTCCTGATATTGTCTTTTTGTCTATGATCTTTCTGTATTTCTGTCTTCTTTCTGACACCCATAATTGGCGTTTTCTATTTATCGGCTGTGCATCTTAAATGAGGTCTTCAAGTCTGGTAATCTGTATCTTCAGTTTCTCTTGGTCCCATTTCCCTCAGACAATCTTTTAAGTAATATTCTTTTCTCGTAGATTGAAATTTATTCGAAGATTTATTGAAGGACAAATATACACACAAGAAAGACTTGGCTGATTTTTTTAGGAATGTCCCCCAAACCAGATTTCCGAGATTGTATTCACTTGCCGTACGGACATTCTGTATGTTTGGTTCGACATATCTGTGCGCATTCTGCTATGAAATTAGCTAAGTCTAAACCCTGAAGTACCTTGTCGGACCACAATCTAACATGCCGCCTTCGAATACAAATTTCCCAGACATTACGTCCTGAAATTTATAAAAGAAAATATTTGAAGAAAAACACAACAAAGTGTCGGAAAATGTCCACATATTTTTTTTTTCTGAATGTTATCCTCTTATTTACACAGAAATTACTTTTTGTTTTATTTTATTTACTTTATAACATGCCTGATTTTCAGATAAACTTGAAGTTTTATATACTTTCTCATAGCGAAGAGCTAAAATGTAATTGTTTAAAAACTGTGACCAATTGTGTAATTAACGCAGTCAGTATTAATATTAAAACACCCTAGATGTAAGTTGTATTGATAGGTTTCCTGTCTTCCCTACGCTGTTCCAACCCTGACACATCAAACTGTTTCCTTCCTCTTGGGTGGCCACGCCGTGGTTCAGTGGATAGACCGCCTGGCTCTCACCAAGGCGGCCCGGGTTCGATCCCAGGCAACCGCAAAGTGAGATTTGTGGCGCTGGGGTGGGTTTTCTCTGGCATCTCCGGTTTCCGCCACCATCTCATTCCACCGATGCTCCATCTTCATCTCATGTATCATCAGTGTAATCACCTGCGGTACCGTATGTAGTAAAAGTGGGCGTTAAAAACTACACATTTCCTGTTGGATAGCAGAAATCACCGCGGTGACTCGCACGCTAACCTGCCTTTCGTACGGGGGCATATTCGGCGGTTACAGCTGGGGAAGCTGACGTCACACCGCCACTATCTGTCTTCCCTGTTGGAAGAGAGTTGAGAAAACCAATGGTTTGTTTTCCCTTTTCCTTGAAGGATTACAGTACATGACTTTTATGGTTCATGGAACTTCGGTGAAAGTCAGTTTCACTGAAAATTATTGTACTTTTTAAATAACTGTACATAAAGTAATCCTTCTTAATCAGGCTATGTACACAAACGATTTCCGAAATATATTTTCGTTTCCACGTTAGTTTTCTGCTTAAAGTGTAATTTTATGTGAGAAATATCTCCGTCCCGGAAATAATTTTCTGTTTTTCCAGGTTTCCGATATATATCTATTTTAGGCAGATGTTACTGTAAATGATTTATTATGAACTTGAGTACATTCAAGGTATTATGTGTAATATTAATTCTTAGGATAAAATTACCCCATATATGGGCTAAGATTTATCTCTGTAATCCAAAATGATGTATTATATGTGATGCTAATCAAGGAAGGGAAACATCGCGCATTTTGTGACTCGGCACGGTTCTCTTGTGGACCGTCAATGAGCGGGCACACAGCAAAGCCACAGAGAATGTGCAATTGAACCCGTAAAATGGTCCACAACTCACAGAACAAAATAGTAGCTACTCCTACTTTACAAACCATTCATTAAACATTTCTCTTCTAACCGCTTCATATTAATCAATTTAGACATTTGTAGAAATTCCAGATTTCAGCAGGATTAATAAGAATAACTTCCCATTTTTAATAAC
Organism: Mantis religiosa; assembly: GCA_030765055.1. Classification (NCBI taxonomy): domain Eukaryota; kingdom Metazoa; phylum Arthropoda; class Insecta; order Mantodea; family Mantidae; genus Mantis; species Mantis religiosa. Next base: position 70,913,190 of record CM060955.1, on the reverse strand, counting down.
AGAAACTATATAAATAATGGAAAACATAAGGAAATCTCGAACACGATTATCTCCAGAGAAACGTTACTTGACATAAACTGTATACCTTAATGAGATTCAGTAAGAGCTCGGATATTAGGCATAGCTCCATTTCATATTAACTCAAGTTTGCATAAAGGTTTGCATAAATCGCGCATGCGCTAGCACTTGAAAACTGGAACTAAACTCAATAGCCAAATCTTGCAAGAAATATATTTCTACTTCTTGGATATTCAGCATCAAATAGTGAATATTATTCACTTATTCAGCACATTTTTGAAAGCTTAAATGATATCTAAATAATTCAGGTAACTCTAAAGTTTTAAATATCTATATACATGGGTCATTTAATATTTAGTAGTAACAATTTTGTACACAGGGCTATTAGCAATAAATGATGCAGGATGATAATAGCACTGGGCAACAAAATATAATTCCTGAATTTTTCGAGCACTTCATGACGCAATTCCTACTAATTTTGGGTTGAGAAAAACAAATATGACAATGAAATAATTGTATTAGCTATATTTTCTATTATATACACAAGGTGGAAGTATTACATATTAACCGATTGAGAGAAAAGGATACATTTTAATTACATACATACTAACAACAATGAAAGTGCATTTGATTTTTTAAACATGCTAAGAGTTCTAAATTGCTGGAAAAATACTTCGCAGATGATCGTTTCTGAAGAGAATCATGTGGTGGCCTATTGACTTCGTCGTCTTTTTTGCCTGCCTCTTGAGATGGAGTTCCGCAGAATCCCAATACAAAGACCAACAGTAATCCGCAAGCATCACTTCATTCCAACGGCCCTGATATCTTTGTTCCATAACAGAAATGTCGTGATGGAATCTCTCCCCATGTCCATCACTAACAGCTCCACGATTAGGAGGCAAAAAGTCTAGGTGGGAATGGAGAAAATAGATCTTAAGGGACATGTTGCATCCAAGGTTACGGTATTTTTGCAGGAGTACTGTCATCATATGCTTGTAGTTCTCATCTCTTTTGTTGCCTAAAAGTCCATGAACAACACCCTCGAAGGCTTCCCAAGCTTCCTTTTCTTTCCCCTCCAAAATTTAGTTAAATGCAGGATCCTTTATAAGTTCTCTTATTTGTGGTCCGACAAAAATGCCTTCTTTAACTTTTGCATCACTTAATTTCCAAAATTTATCTCTGATTCAGTTTTGTTATTTGACCGGTATGCCAACTCCCCAAAAATAGGTCCCACAAATTTAAAATCTTGCCTCTAAAAATAAATGTCACTTTATCTTCAAAACAAGAGCTAATATATCATTTTATGGTGATTTTTTAATCCAACAGATGTAAATACATGTAAATGCACTAATTTTAAGCCCGAAACATTTTCATTGTTGCCCAGTGTAATGAGAAAGAAGGGCAGCTATGTGTCTCCTGTGAGTTTAAACTTATACAGTGAATTTAATATTCGACTATAATACTTTAAAATATTTAATAAATAATAGCAAAGATGCCTTATAAAAATTGAAATTCCAAGAGACAAGGACTCTCAAGAATGGCACACAGCTTAATTGAAAGTTAGGAGAACAATACCTAGACACAACAACGTACCATAGCTGAAATGGGAGGATGCATTTTGTTGAGGTTAGGCAAGTTGTTCATAAAACGTGGAGCTAGTACACTGAAATCAACAAGTGATTAAATATAAATGAACATTTTTGGAACACTGCCAGATGTACAGAACTGTTGAACTTTATTTAATTAAGCAGGGAAGCTGGAATTCCTGCTGTTACAGTTCTTCACATACTTCAAAGAAATTAAAAAGGAGAGAAATGTGCACTAGATGGGTTCCACAAAATCGTGAAGAGGCAAGCATGTGGCAAAGATTGGAAACAGCAAGACTACAGTGGATATTTCTTTGACATATCATAACTTTAGATGATATCTCGGTTGGATGGTACCAACCAAAATTGAAGAAACAAATAAGTGACGCAATGATTTCCCATATCTAGCTAAGTGACCGCAAGAAACCTATGAGTTTACGGTACTCTTGTCATTCATTCCTCTTGTATCGTGGAAATACAGAAATCGGGTGAACGGTATGCATTAATTTTACTTTTTAGAACACCACTTACAAGTTTTACTTCATAAATGTCAAAACATTCTTAATTCCCATCCTTTTGTGCTACATGACAGCGTTCGCTCTTACGTGGATGTTGCTATGGTTCATTTATTTCGCTAATGGAGCTGAATAATTTATGAGCAAACTCCATACATTATAGATATGAGGTATGAGATTATGACCTTCTCTGAAAATGAAATTACCACTTAAAGGAGTTTACTTTAGAATCACAGATGATTATTACACCAGTAGAGCAGTCAGTCGAAAATGTCAATAACAACACACTGAATTTATCTTTCCCTTCATTGCTCATGTTGAAGAAGATTACCTCTGAGGAGAACATCCATGTAACTGAAATACGTAAAGCTCTCACGGCGAGTGTTATTGATTAAAGCTCCAGCCTGAAGAAAGTCATGGAGGTTAGAATGGCAGAAAGCTAGAATTTAATTACTTTGTCATGGCTGATTACACTGGGCAACAATGAAAATGTTTCGAGCTTAAAATAATGTATTTACGTGTATTTCCATCTGATGAATTCAAAATCACCATAAAAATGATAGTTTAGCTCCTGTTTTGAATATAAAGTAACATTTCATATTTTACAATGCAGATTTTAAATTTGGGGGAATTTTTTGAGGGAGTTGGCACACCTGTCAAATAACAAAACACAATCAGAGAGAAATTTTGAAAATTAGTGATGTAAAAGTTAAGGAAGTCATTTTTGTTGGACCACTAATAAGAGAACTTGTAAAGGATCCTGCATTTGGCCAAATTTTGAATGGGAAAGAAAAGGAAGCTTGGGAAGCCTTCAAGGGCCTTGTTCATGGATTTTTAGGCAACAAAAGAGATGACAACTACAATCATTTGATGACAGTGCTCTTGCAAAAATACCGTAACCTTGGATGCAACATGTCCCTTAAGATCCATTTTCTCCACTTCCACCTAGACTTTTCCCTCCTAGTTGTGGAGGTGTTAGTGATCAACATGGGGAGAGATTCCATCACGACATTTCTGTTATGGAACAAAGATATCAGGGTCGTTGGAATGAAGTAATGCTTACAGAATACTGTTAGTCTTTGTATAGGGATTCTGCGGAACGACATCACAACAGGCACGCTAAAAGACGACGAAGTCAATAGGCCACCACATGATTCTCTTCAGACACGAATATCTGCGAAGTATTTTTCCAGCATTCTAGAACTCTTAGCATGTAATTACCATTTAAGAAACATCAAATGCACTTGCATTGCTGCTGGCATGTATGTACTTAAAATGGATCCTTTTCTCTCAATCCGTTAATATGTAATACTTCCACCTTGTGTATATCATAGAAACCAGAGCTAATAAAATGTTTCATTGTCATATTTGTTTTCCTCAACCCAAAATTAGTAGGAATTGCCTCAAAGTGCTTGATACATTCAAAGTTGCCCAGTGTTATCCATGAAGCTTTAATCAGCAATGTAACTGTACCAAAAAAATGTTTTCCCTTGCTAATCCAAGGAAGCCACTAGCTATACAATGACACGGCAGAAATGATCGGTGTTAATTTTTAAGTATCACATGTAACATGAACATATTTTAGAACTATTTGTCTTCAATATTTCAGTATTATTTTATTACTTTTTTGTACTGGCTGTAAAGTGACAGAAACAGGTTTCACCAACCGATTTTTATAGAAAGAGGGAATGAAATATATCAACTACATTGCTTGCAAAGTGCAATTGCAACCTCTGTGTCGTCACAATATTTATGATGGACACATTTTTGGTGCGGGGCTCATGGAGAGGGTTTGCATGGAATGATAACAACTTGTAACACAATGCTTCAACGTACAAGATTGATGAGCACAGTATGTGATTTGAAAACGTGATTTGGAAGAAACATATGAAATCGAAAATGAAACACGGTTGAACATCATCATTCACCCGTAAATCATTGAGCTGTCAATATTCTTAAAACCTATAAGGTGTTTTTTATATAATTTACGTCCTCCAACATTAAGTCATGTCGGACGATGAATGGAATGGGTGAAATGATGCTCAAATAAACCCAGGGAACATGGAGCTTAGAGTTACCCGGCATTCATCTCTCAGACTAAGGGAAAACTCCGGAGAAAAACCTTATCCAGGCAACTCAACCTGACCGAGATTCGAACTCGAGACCTCTTGAACGTGAAGCAGAAATGCTACCACTACGCTACCGAGGCAGGAAACCTATAAGGTGGATAAACTATACATATAACTATGTTTCAAGCTTTAATGTTAACTATTTCAACGCTTATTTAAGATAACTTTTAAGGATATGTCAACAGAATGAGCAAATAAATGTCTACTCAGCAGACCTATAGTGTATCTCACTTGCACTGAAGAGAGACCATAAGATCTAGATTAACTTCAGAAATTAAACAATAATATCATTGTTTCTCTTTTTATTATGTGTTGGTAAAATATAATTTACTTCTTGAAAGCCTTTTATTTTTTCGAAGTAGCAGTGCAAACATACGGTAAAAAAATCAGAAAGATTTCAATACATTATTGGAGAGAGGGAAGCTAAATTACTTTAAAGTCAATATTGTAACTAAATTCCAAAGGCATACAACAGAACAGGTTGTATAAAATTGTATGTAGACAAAGCAATTTTAAATTATTGTAAACCTCTTGTTTAGATGGAAAAATTTATTTCTGCAATATATTCATCAACTATGTATCAGGCCACCTCGGTAGCGTAGATGGTAGCATGTCTGTCTCACGTACAAGAGGTCACGAGTTCGAATCTCGTTTAGGGTGAGTTACCTGGATAAGGTTTACTCCGAGGATTTCCCTTATCATGATAGACGAATGTTAGGTAACTCTAAGCTCCATGGAACCCAGACTCATTGAGCATCATTTCACCCCCTTCATTCATCGTCCGATATGACTTAACGTTGGAGGACGAAAATTGCACAAAAAAACTATGTATCAAAAGACAGGTAAACTATTATTGCCAAAATATGAACAGCTTCTGGAAGAATATGAAAAGTGCCAAAATACTATGAAATATATTTCTCAAAACAGAAGTATAGTTGCTTGAGTTGTCTGGAGCAGGATCAATTGGTTAGTTTCAAGGAGAATAAAAGTAGAAGAATGTAAATTTATTCCATACTTAGTCATAAAATATCACAGTAAAATATCAAACTTCATGGAGTTCATAGATTTTATTACTGTGGAGTCCTTAAACTCACCAACAAGGAATCGTAAATTAATGTTTACTTTGCTCTTACTTAATAATAGTCAATTATGCCATTAAACGCTTCGCCTCATTAATAACAAATTCCTCATCAATGAGCAGAATTCAATTGTGCAGTGGCTATATCTGACTTGTGTGAAGTATGCTCTGGAAATAGCGGCTTGGGATTTCTATGTCACACGAATAAATCGACTTTACAAAAAATGTGTAAAATGTTCGAAAAATCTTTAAATTCGATTTTTATTGAGGTTCATTAAATTCTTATGCCACAAAGTCTAAAAATGCTTACTTCGCTTATAGTTAATAATATGATATTTCACATTTTTCCTGCCCCTACTCATAAATTTCTTAACAATAAAAGTATTATAAGATTAAACAAAATGATTTTTTGTTGTAATGAACGTGTTAGTGTTGCTTTTAAGTTCTATGCAACAATTTATGGTGTTCTTGCTAAATGCCTATAGCTTCAATAACATACAACTTTAAACTTTCGTCTCTCAACCTTCAGGTGGAACGTTATTCTGTCTTTCACACTTTATTTGTCTTAAGAATTCGAAATCTGCTCCTTGTTTTTGATAATTACGTATAGCACAGTTTGCTTTACTTGTTTTATAGAATGTATCAAGAACAGGTTTTTGTTGGTAAGCAAACAGAATTACAAGTAAGCACTTCATCTGTTCCCGTTTGGGAACAGAAAAGAATACTGAATGAATTGCATGCAAAGGATTAACAGAATTTAGAACCGAAAGAAATATACAGAAAGAATGAAGGTACTTAACTAACCAATGCTTCTTAAAAATGCATTTAATTATTGTACTAGCGAGACTTAATTTATTTATTCATCAATTAGCATTTAAATTTGAGGTGTGATGTGATCTGAACCTCAACATAAAGATGATTATGTGGTACAAGTTTTTGTCACATTCAGTAATAAAGGTTTAGCAGAATATTGTGCATTATGTAAACTATACCGGAAAATTCAGAAAAATTACTATGGATAATGAGAGAGCCTGAAACATTTTGTGTAATATTAGTAGCGCCGGTATATATAGATCAGGTTTCAACTCCCACCTTTTAGGCAGTCTAAAATATAAGTAACCTAAGTTTGTGATTTTATGGTACTAATTTGGTTCCATTTAAATATTTTTAGATTAGCTATACTAATATTAGTATTGCCATAAATTGTAACTACCTCTTGCAATAGAATTTTATCCTTTGTATAAATCTACTTAAAACCTAAACTACTTATTTAAGCTGGGCAAATAAAAACAATCTAAAATGTTTAAGAGACCTGAAAGTTATTCATTTATTGAACTCCAAAATAATTATCACTAAGCTGAGATTCATCGTTTTATTTCTGGTACTTACCAAGATATTTGGAGGGCTTTAGATTCAACGAAACACAAACTTAGATATTCGAAACTGATCTTCACATATCATTATAGCTATTACAGCTAATTAATAACGCAAATATAGCTAAGCATTTGCTACTAACATGCTAATGTCTATTTCTAATACCTTCAACAGTTATTAGCTTTATAAAGAACGTTAATTTTGAATGCTAACATAGCAGTATTTGAACCCTTATTTTATATTTATTATATTATGTATAGCATGTGATTTAAAGCATTTCATTCAAAATTATTGTCAAAATAATTACTTAAGCATCTGCCCTCATTTTCAATTCAATTTCTCAGTTCATTTCTCATTCATTTTGCCTAACTTCGTATATCAATTTCGTAACTATTGCACGAATAAATAAATAAAAGTCATCATTTTAATGCTGTAATTCTTTGAAGATAAAAACCAATGTTTCATTATAACTCATGTAGGCAATGCAATTGTTCATCACAAATTGTGGGTTTGCATTTTTCCTTTTAAGTCTGAGGAATAACCCACGTGTACCATTCTAAACACTCTTCACAGGAGAAATATATGAATATATGTTGTTATTCTTGAACATATAAGTCGTTTGATTTTTGCAGCGGTTCATTATGGATGAAGGTTGTGATGATGGATTTATCACCTTTGGTGAAGTTCTAGCAGAATTCTTGAAGTTCTCCACGACTGCTCTCGAGCGATGATCTCTACACCCGGGGTCGAGGTATCGGAATGGAACTGAAGAATAAAGGGTTTACGCTACTTTTTTCAGAATAATTCCGAAATTTGTTCCAAAATATGTTTGTATTTTCTGGCTATTTACAGAATGCAGTATATTATAGGATGCTTAATTTCCTAAATTGGCAAATTATACAAAAAATACTGACTCGTCTTTCATGCATGCGTCGTCAGTAAATCTATTGTGCACTTCACCGCTGTATTCGCTCAAAACTTTTCCTTTAATAAGCTTGCACTGAGCTATATATCTATACCACTGTAGCATGTTCTGCAGACTTGCAGAGCGTCGAGTATAAAACACGTCTGATTCCGAAGATGGGTGCTAGCAGAAGAACTGGTTCTTGCGAAGATTCCAACTTCTTCCTTATCATGTTGCCATGGTTACACACATTCTAAACTTTTATTGGTTAACGTCATAGGTTACGTAATCTTGTTATAGAAATTACCAACACTCACAATCCTTTACAAACCACAACTTTTGTTGAATTATTCTCATGGCCTATTTTAAAATTATATTTTAATATAAATTGCAATCTCTTGAACTGCGTTTAATAAATTCATATTAAAAGAATTTAAAACAACATAAAATACATGCTACATTTTGAAATTTGCAAATATTTGTCCAATTTGTATATAATATAACGTAAATGAAATGTGTGATGTAATCTGTTGCAAGCTATAATGATCTTATTGAGAGCATAAGGAAGTAAGAAAGATAGAAACAGACCATGGCAGAACGCTCTTAGGCTGCTGATAGTGAAGGACAAGTTCTTGAGAGTACCAAGGAACGGTTATTATAGGATATCCTTTCGGAAGAACATTGTTCAGAATTTATTTTCTCTTAAGGTGTTTTATGACCGATGAAATGAGCTCTAATATCTTGAATACTTGAGGAATAGCCTCTGAAGTCCCCTTTATTTTGGATTTGTGTTAATGGTCAACGAAGAGCTAGACAAAATCTTATTGGACAAAAATGTACATATATTAAAATATAAAATTATATCAAGTAAGCCTTCTATGGAATTAACCATATTAAAAGTATTCATTTTTATAGGTATGGATTTGTTAATATTAATCATTTTTATAAATAATTGTTATTGGCTTATGTTCCCTCTCTTGGACAAGCAATTAGAACCTAATTCCAAAATCATTACCGACAGCCTAATCTAAAAGTCTATCATTTAACCATATTGTATTCCCACTAAATAGTTACAAGGAATTAAGTAACAAACTTATGTTTACAAGTGTACATTAGTGAGTACAAAAAACATGTGAAGGCAATAATTTGTTTCATACTGAAGTTATCCTGTGCAATAATCATAGTATGAATGAGCCTTGACTAGGATTTCAAAAGTCCTAGTTTCACTGGAGTATCCACTTCCCACAATCGCACTGCCGTTCTCAATGGTGTGCAATTTGCTTTAGTGTCGAATGCGGTTCACTGCGATATTAGTTATCAAGGGTTCAGTTTTCTAACTGCGAGAAATAATGCATCGTTCTCTAATAGCCGGATTAACTATCGAGCTTTTCCCTACCCCTTTGATGTAACAAAGAGAACTTCTACACCACGCACACACAAGCTTCCAGTATGACAAAGCTGTATCACAATATAGTATCTGGGAAAATCTCAGTTATTTACACCAAACTTCTATGTACAACAAAGATAAGTTCCCCATAAGGACCAAGAGAGAGAAGAATTTCTGCTGAGATTTCTTGGTATCGATCCTAGCTACCTCTCCGGTAATCCACTGCAATGGCTTTTTATCCTTTTCTCTCGAAGGCATCCATGGTTGCTTTCAAAACAAACTTGGTTTATAAGATTCATTTTTATATAGTCACCGAATATGAAGCTATAATATTTTAGTATTCCCAGTTTACTACTTGAAACCTCTATTTATTATTGCGCAAAACGGTTACCATGCCACAGACTTCATCTTGAGATAAACTCCCTTTAGAGATGGTTTTACCCTATATTTTCTTATTAGTAACTAAAAATACAGGGGAATACAACAGGTTAAAGCTTAGTCAAATATTTTATTAACTGCTTGCTATATGGCAGGTTGGACATTATCGAATAAGGAATTACATTCATGAAAATGGTATAGGAAGTAGAAAACCAAACCTACACAAAAAATATAAAATATTTATCTCAACAACCGATGCATTTGTCATAAATTGTATGCATTAACAGCAATTGCATTTTATCGGTGAGCTCTTCCCTGTCTCCATTTTCCGTTATATAAATCCATAATGAACTATAACCGCCTCCGTAGCGTGGTGGTAGCGTGTCTGCGTCACGTTCAATACGTCCCGAGTTCGAAGCTCGATTAGGGTAAGTTATCTGGTTAAGGATTTTTCCAGGGTTTTCCCTTATCCTGAAAGACGAATGTCGGGTAGCTCTAAGCTCTATGGACCCTGGACTCATATGAGCATCATTTCACCCATTATAATCATCGTCCGATATGACTTAACGTTGGAGGACGTAAATTTAAAAAAAAAATGAACTGGACTAAAAGCGCTATTCCTTGCAAACACAAGATATACATTTCATTTGCAATTAAAATAAATTTAGTGAAAAAGTACGTAGGTTAATCAGGATCATTAGATAAAGGTGGTTTAGAATCAGAACCGAGTGAGATAACTCAAGTAATTTCGCCTGTATCCCGCACTCGGGAGGCCCGGGTTCGATTCCCATGGTTGGTCTATCTGATTCATGTATTTTTATCGGGAGTCTCTATCTAGTGGTTTCTTTCAGGGTAGAAGTGTCGGCGGGTGTCTCGGCGTTGCATGGCAGAAAGTTATACTGTGAGTAAACCAGTTCCTCCTCTGGTAGGGGGTTGCCAGTCTTCGAACCCGTATCTCGTTAAACGATTTTTTCAGAACCTCAGTAGCGTGGGATGTCCATTGCCTTGGTCTGGAACCTGCCCTCTGCACCGTCGGAGCTCGTTGGGACAGCCGCCCTTTGTCTGCTCTCGCCTCATCCTTCCTTCCCGGGGGATACCCCACTTGTTAGGTATAATAGATCAATTTTGGACCTCCGTGCCAAATCCCCTCCGAAACAAGCCAGTTCCAGAATCAGTTAGGATAAGAAATTTCTTGAAAATCTTTGTGTAATATCCTTGGAAGATGCTTATATTAAATAACTAATTTGCAATTTTATATAACTATGAAACGGTTGAGCCAGAATTAAAAATTCAATGCCACAGCCGGGATTTGAACCACGGATCTTCTGGTTTCCGTCCAGGCACTCTAACCATTTGAGATACTATGGCCAACGCGCCAACATGACATTAAATTCTCCAACTGACTCGTGTTTCTTCCGGTAAACCACTAGGAGTTCTCATAAACACATGAGACAACTACCTTAATGGCGACTTAGTACGTTGTATGTACTTTAAGGCCCAGTCTTGATAGTTCGGACAACTAATAGGTACAATTAATGGAAATTTGTTTATGGGTTCTTCTATTCACAGAAAATACAGACACGCACACACACAAAAAGGACATTTTTCTAAGCTGCTTTTCACAGAAGATTTAAACATTTATTTTGTAAAATCGCAATATCCAATTTTTAAGGAATATACAGCACCCACTTCGTAGCTCAGATATACCATAGAAAGTAAAAAGAAGCTTAAGCTTCAATTATACTTGCCTTGCTCTAGATTAAAGAGAAAGATAAATAGTGCTCCTTGAACACGTGGCTGTAGAGAACAGCATAGAAGCTCTGCATTAATGAACACCATCAGGAGACTGCGAGATTACTAACTTAAGTGGTCTGGGAGTATTCAAATGCGTTCTGAATGTTAAACACTGAAATGAACTAGGAACGTGATTTTGTCAGGTTAGTTTCTAGGCCAAGCATCTATGTGCTTGCTACAATAAGAAAGTAAAACCTACAGTAGTGTAGGAGTAGGAGTGTGCAGTTAAGGGAGTACTAAATGTACGTGGGTGTACAGTCATTAATGCCCTAGCGAGCGTGGCCCGAGATTCAAGTGTGGATGTTACCTAATGAACTTTGTGCACCTACAGCCCTCGTTAATTTCCCAGAGGACAGAAGGACAGACGTATCGACCAAGGGTTCTGGAGCGTCATCAGAAGTCCATAGCCTCCATTAATTGGAGAATACCCTTACCTGTCCCACCTCCCCTCATCAATCGTGTGCCGCCTCCCAACGGGCCTAATTCCCACGAGCTTTCGCACCATTCTGAAGTTGTGTAGTTAACTTCTCATATCACCCCTTCAGCGGAGCCAATTGCTCCAGATATCGCCTTTTTGACATACTCAACAAAGAGATCTAGAGACAACACAAATATATCTGCAGAAAAGAGCACTGATGAGTTTGGTACCTCCACGGAGGTGGTATTTAATCCCGAATAAGCAGTTTCATTCCTTCCTCTTTAGCAACTGTATACCAAATGATTACATATTTATTATTTATACCTACCCACAAAGTCACTATACAAAATGAAATGTCTTGTAAACCGAGCTTGAATATTTTTCACATAAAGGTGATATGAAGTTTTCGAAGAGAATCTTCCAACCTTAAACTAGTCTTTACATGGAAGGCTTCTTGACAATGGCTCTAATACTTTTGATTAAAATACCACATCTTAAAGGTACTTACATATCAATAATATGTATATCTTGATATTTTATAGAAGTAGCTTATGGAAATCCCTTTATTCCGCAGGAGGTTTGTATAATTCTATGCTAGTGGTGCACAAGAAGAGATAGACAAAAGTACAGAACAAAAATTCACAATTGCTTAAAGCAATCAGTTTATTTCAAACTTCTTTTGTGCTTTCAGCTGTTTCGATTTTTCATTACCTTCTCATTTATAAAGACGATGCTGAAGTTATATAAAAATAAACATCATTGGGTAGAAAAGAGTTATATGACATATGGATTTTTGTATATTCTTCAGCGGTCTAATAAGGTTCATTGCTCCTAAACCGCTCCCATCGCTTACCGATAACTCAACACATTTCTGATATATATAAAGTACACTCTGATTAACTTGAGATGGCAGCTGGGTAAAAATGCACACTAATGGAATTAGTCTGTTAGAGTCTGTTTAGTTAACGCGTGTGTAGTTTGGCCGCTGCCTTTCGCGAACCCTTATAATCATTTTACAATACAGACCCTCCTTCCCGCCTCGGTAGCGTGGTGGTAGCGTGTCTGCCTCACGTTCAAGAGGTCCCGAGTTGGAATCTCGGTCAGGGTGAGTTACCTGGATAAGGTTTTTCCGGGTTTTCCCCTATCCTGAAAGAAGAATGTCGGGTAACTAAGCTCTATGGACCCTGGGCTCATTTGAGCTTCATTTCACCCTTTCAATTCATCGTCCGATATGACTTAACGTTGGAGGATGTAAATTACAACAACAACAGAAAAGTCCCTCCTTCTCCCAGATCTTTCTGCAAGCTTGCCACATTTCTCAAAACGTCATGGTTATGGTACGAGGTTCCGTCTAAATAAATTATCTTATGTCGATAACTGCAAAACTTCCTTAGTTTTGACTATATATATATACAGGGTGAGTCACCTAAAACTTGCACCGTAAATATTTCTGAAATGGTATGTGCTATTGATATGCGGTTTTCACGGAATTGAACTATAGGCAGGGGCTCGCATTTTCAAATGATACACAGATTTTTATAATTTTTAGAAAGTGTATTTATGTACAAAAGTTACATTTTTTAAATGGAACAATGCGTATTGACATTAAGAAAATAAAAGTAGAATAAATTAGAATGTCAATGGTGTTTTTTGCACGATTCTAATGTAAGTAGTTTACGAGAAATCGTCATTTGTACAAAACGGGACAATGGCTAGGACAAACTAAAGAAAAACAAGTGAATGAAGGAAAATGAGGATTCTGACAAGTAAACAAAACTGTACCCTCAAAGCCTGTGTTCAAAATGAGCACCACCAGCTTCAATACAAGCTTCCAGTCTAGTATGTAAAGATTGCTGTACACGTTCTAGCATTTCAGTGGAAATTTCAGCGCAGGCAGCAGTAATACGCCGTTTCATATCTTCTGGTGTAGTTGGTATGTCCTTGTAGACAGTGTCTTTCAGCTTCCCCCACAGAAAAAAATCTAAAGGAGTCAAATCTGGTGAACGGGCCGGCCAAGGTACAGGTCCCCTTCGTCCAATCCACCGATTTTGAAACAATCCTTGAAGATAAGCTGTAGTAATTCGTGCACTATGGGCCGGACAGCCATCATGTTGATACCACAGATTCCTCCTAGTCTGAAGGGGAACGTCTTCTAACATCTGTGGAAGATCGTCTGTTAGGAGGTTGAGATACTTCTGTGAATTCAGTGTTCCTTCTATGAAAAAAGGGCCAATGATGTGATGGTTCACTATTCCACACCACACGTTCACACTCCATGGATGCTGACGTTCTACCTGACGCAGCCAACGAGGATTGTCAACAGACCAATAGTGCATATTTTTTAGATTTACTTGGCCATGATTAGTAAATGTTGCTTCATCAGTGAACAAGATACATGACAAATTTGGAGTATCATGTCTCAATGCCCATGTACAAAAGTTCACACGATTCTCAAAATCATTGCCATGCAGCACTTGATGGAGAGAGATGTGATACGGATGGAACTTATGACGATGGAGGATGCGGATTACACTTCTTTGACTGATGCCGCTTCCTCGTGCGATTGCACGAGAACTAATGTGGGGATCTACTGCAACAGCAGCTAGAACATTAATTTCTCCTTGCTCTCCAGTTGCTCGTTTGTTTCTGGTGCGTTTTCTAGACGTTATACTACCACTTTCACGTAATTGGTTGAAGAGGTTCACAAATAATTGACGAGATGGTTGACGTCTATTCGGATATGTTTCCAAGTACACTGTACAAGAAAGAACTGCATTCTTTCTACATTCACCATAAACTATGAGCATATCTGCTTTTTCTGCATTGGTAAATACCATCTTCCAAGCACGTCCTACTGCTTCAACTATCACAAAATAACTGCCAGTGTAGACAAAACACATTGTAAACAAACATAACAACATCCTAGCCTAGCAACTAAGCAATTGAATGGAACAAAAACTGCCGGTGCGTTCAATTTTCAAAACTACTTACATTAGAATCGTGCAAAAAACACCATTGACATTCTAATTTATTCTACTTTTATTTTCTTAATGTCAATACGCATTGTTCCATTTAAAAAATGTAACTTTTGTATATAAATACACTTTCTAAAAATTATAAAAATCTGTGTATCATTTGAAAATGCGAGCCCCTGCCTATAGTTCAATTCCGTGAAAACCGCATATCAATAGCACATACCATTTCAGAAATATTTACGGTGCAAGTTTTAGGTGACTCACCCTGTATATATATATATCGCCAAGCTACAATTCCACTGGATTCCATTATAACCCTTAACTTATTCAAGGTGCGGTATTTGAAACCCGGCACCTTTAGGAGACGCTGCAAAGTGCAGTGCCCATAAGGAAAACCACACATTTCTTGCAAATGTGCAATCAATTCGTCTAAGGTGGGCGCTCTCCGGTTTGCATAGAATTTATAAATTTCTCGACGAATTAAGTCGCACGTGATATTATCTACTTTTAGAGAAACGTTTCCATTTGTTTTGGCACTTGATCGGCGTCTTTGGTATTCCTTTCGTCACAATATTTCTTGCTGTATTTCTGTGAATACCCAGATTTATCATCAGGTTCATTGCACGACCCCTTGCCAAGATTATTTGTTGGCACATATTTATATGTGTTCAAAACAAGCGCTTTAATTTGCTTAGAAACATTTCCCGTTAGAACTTTGTTCTTTGAGGCTTTTCCAGTAATATAACTCGTCCCAGTTATTCACACTATTGTCATCACTTTGATTATTTTCACTTGACTAAAAGTAATCTACTACTTCATTTGCATTTATCACTGCATTTCCCTCCCACGGTCTCCACATCGTGACACACAACGAATTTCTGCACGTAATGAAACAGATCAACTGGAAGTCGGAACTTTGGCAACTGAGACTCCACGTGGAGTAGACATGCGACTGTCACTTCAAGAAAATAAGGGTTGCTATTGGTCCTCAACCACAGTGTTCCATTTCTGAAGTGTGGAGATAGATTTATGACGGTCAGTAGTGGACGGGAGGGTAGTTTACTTTGAGGGGCTAACTGCACTTGCGTTCACTAGATAGACTCTATCAATCCTGAAAGGAGACTGATTTATACATGTGGAGCCATTGATGATGCATACATCCTCTACTGTACGTGTACAAATCATCCTCGGTCTCCTTTAAGGATTAATAACAGACTAATTCCATTTAGCGTGCATCTTTACCCAGCTGCCACCTCAAGTTAATTGAACGCGCGTGCGTGTGTGTATGTGCATGTATGCTTTTAATTAGTACCAAGTTTTCTTTGGCATAACTCAGAAATTAGCAGCATTAAATTATTTTACTGAACTTCCTATGCAAAGTTAGCGATAAGATAATGGAAGGAAAGTTTGGTTTGTTTGTAAAATGGAAAAAGACAACCTTAAGGATATTTGTGACTAAAATTTAGAAGTTCTGAACTGGCTTTGTTGACTTTGTAATAAATGTATTATAGAAAATTAAGTTAGACTTCAGATCTAGGATTTAGCTGCAACGGATAGAAAGCTATGGATAGAAAATGAGGCATATACTGAGTGATAGCATTATATTGTGACTTTGTGGGTTCGTGAAATAATAAAACGAGGTTACGAAACACAAAAACTACACAGTTTGCTAGCTAACCTTAAACTGTTTATTTTCCCTCACAAATCTACATTCAACTGTCCGTCGCTACCGGTAACGATTGGTTCCGCAGTTTTCCGAATCTCCACCGGCTTCGGCTTCGCGAGCCTACCGCCAGGGCGACAATATTTAAAGTAAAAACTGTGTTTTGATAAAGGTAAATGAAAACATAAAATGCAGTTATTGGCAAACATTCTCAACAATTCACCTTTAGTACTCATTGATCTAATTTATCAAAATATATTGAGATGTTTACAGTGATAAAATAATATGAAATGGCTCAAGAGGCCTTCTAACATTGTACATTTCAAACCTAATTTCTGTTTGAATGCTTAAACTTCTACATAATCTTCCTTTCTCCGCTTCATAACTAAATCAATTTTCACTTGGAAATAATGACGTACATAATGACGTACATATGAAACTGCAACAGAAACTTTTCTTGTGGCAGTTTTTGATCTTTTACTTTCATTTCAATCTATTCTTTTGTTTATTTTATTTATTTTTTAAAGATTGAAAGTGCCGATAATGGCGAGTGCGGCGCGGCCATTTTGGGAACTGCTACTTTCAGCGTATGGAGGATGTTTGTAGCCGCCGGTTCTGCTTGGACGGTCCGGTGTTGAACCCCATCGACTGCCGGCTGTACGGTGAAACCTAGCACCTAGATGAAGAATTCCCAATTAACGTTACTAGCTCTCTCGTGCCCCTAGCCCTGGTTCCGGCGCACACAAGGACCGCTACCGTCTCATCGTCTCCTCTTAACAATTTGAAATTCACTAAATTATCTATAGATTCAACGTGGAATTCTCTCCATTTTTAATCTAATTCAACCTTACACCTAATACACCTAATTACAAAATAAAGTACTTTTTATCTTTACTTTCCGTATTTCTACTTTAGATGAAACAGTTGATGTCTGAAAACGTGTAAGCAAAACTAAACGTATCATGAGTTTATCTGCCTTAGTTTTTACACCATTTTATATCTTAAATGTGTTTTGCTTGTTTATGTGTTAGTCAAGTTCGAATTTTATGGTCTGAAATCTCTATATCTTAATTCAAACAAACTATTCATTCACATTTTCCACAAAAGAAGATGCGCAGCATTCAAATATGCTGTCACATAATATAACATCAATATATCTTAATTGTTGTTTAGCTATTTGGAAAAAAAAAAAGTTTATGTGTAAAAGTTTGTCAACAGAAGGTTCCTGATGGAATATGCTACTTACTAAATGTCGATATATTAAATGTTTTAGAAATTACACTGGTAATGCTTTCATTATTATTACATAAACCAAAGAAGCTCTATAGTTAGGACAGAATTACAAGAGTAAGTAAGAAGCTTAAGTTTCTGCACCGTCAAACTTTTAACTTACGCCTTATTACTCCAGAAGAAACAGCTTTTAAGTTTTTAAACCATCATCTCCATATAAGTTACACAGAAAGTAGGGAAAAGGACTAATGCGATAGAGGAGAAGAGAGAGTGGGAGTTAGGAAACAGTAAGGGATGGAGAGGAAAAAGGAAAGGGATAATGTTTGTAGACAGAGAACAATGAAACGAGAATCGCTGAGAAAGGAGAGATGCAGATAGACATGCTCGTCGAAGAATCTCTCCTTTTAACGTAATTAGGCAAGCGTAGCTGCTGATGCTGCTAGCAATAATGTACGATATAGTTTAATACATTGTTGGGTCTCCAGGCAAATCATTAAATAATCCTTTACAGAAACTTCCTCTGTTCTTCCTTGATTTTCGCAACTTCTTTTTCTCATTGAACACATGCCTCCTTAGCTCCCTCTGTCAATCTTCGCCTTTCCCTCCCAGCCTCCAATAGTTTATAATATTTGCAAAATCGCAATATGATAGATACCTTTAACTGCCAGTGACATAAATCAATTTATTCATACATTTACTGCACACTAGACTTTACGCGATCGTTCCAGGCAACACGCTGCACCAGGCTCTGCACTCTGACATTGGATTTTTGCGTGGCTTTCCCAGGTCACTTAGTCAAATGCTGAAGTTTGCTACTATCAGAGATCTCCTCTCTCCAATTTCCTCTTATTACGTCTCATGCCTTCATGCTGAACGTTGGCGGTCTGCAGATGATACGGAGGTTTGTGATTTGGAACTTCTCAACCCCTCCAGAGGATCGCTTTCGAGCCTCCGTTCTCAAGTTCTGTTTCCCGGTTCCTGCTGGAACATCCAATTGTGGAAAAAAGTCCCTTCCGGAACCTAATTTATCACTGTCTCTAGTTCTCTTTAAACAAGTAAAACAGACAAAGAAATAAAAATATTTTAGGCAATAATCGTTCAGCTTTATACATTATGGTTTCCTTTGATATTGTAACGGAGCGCTGGAACACCCTGTGAAAGCAGCTGGCAGCGGAAGACAGGGGAGGTTCGGTTAGCCACACCTTCCCCTCGTTTGTCTTATAGTGGTGACAAGGCGGCGGTTGGGAGGAAAAACATGACTGTGCCGTATGTTTCCTTACACCTGGTTCTCGATCTTTCTGTTACTAGAACAATCCTGTAAACACCAGAAGGCGGGATATTCCGATATAAAGAGGGTTACAGACAGACGGAGTTGGAGTTGGTCAGTCAGTTGGTTAGTGTGTGAGTGAGGACAGTTCTTGGTGTAAGAAGGCAGTGTTAGTCAGTGACGTGTTAATGAACGAAAGGATTGTGCAACGGAAGACTGTACGTAACTGGTATGTGCATCGGAGTTTATGTAATCGCGAGGACAAGTGAAATTGTAACGGACGGACTGGTGAATTGTAACTGTGTGCAGCACGAAATTCTGTGTAATTGGCAAGAGTTTAACTGTAAGTCGGTGGAAATAAAGAACATTGTTGAGTGGTGTAATTGGACTTTTTATTTCACGAACCCACAAAGTCACACTGGTGTCAGGAAGCGGGAAAACAACATCACCGAACATTACAACCATGGACGCGGCATTGGAAAAATTTTTGGAGAAGATGATGGAAATGAAGGCCGAACTAATCTCGGAAATGAAGACGGCTAAAGACAACATCACCAGGAAGATGGAAGAAATGCAGGCCGAATTAACAGAGACGTTGGAGACTAGAAATAACCTGGCCGCGGAACTGAAACTAATCAGGACGGCTAGGGACAACATCGCCGAGAAGATGGAACAAATGAAGGCCGAGTTAACCACGGAAATGAGAGCAGCGAATGACGGTCTGGCTACCGAAATGAAGGTGGCGAACGAGGCTCTCGCCGCCAAGTTTGAGGAACGGTTGGCCGGCGTGGGGGATGACGTCACGAACCTGGGCACGCGGAAGGGTCAAGTAGACGACCGCCTTAATGATTTAGAGGAAAAGGCCGACAACATCGCAAAACCCCTCACCCGCCTGACGGAGGAAATACGGCCTTATGTGTGGACGGAAAACGCCGAAGACGCTTTCCAGCACCCGAAGGGGACCCTGTGCAGTGCTCCAATTTTGGGTTTCCCACAACCGGGTGGCGCCTTCATTGTGGACACCGACGCTAGCGACCATTGCATTGGAGGTGTCCTATCGCAGATCCAGGACGGCCATGAGCGCACAAGAGTGGAAGAGAAGGAGCGTGCCGCAGCAGTCCGAGTAGTTGTGGCAGTGCCTGCTGAAGGCTGGGATAGCGCAGGCCTGAGGAGGGAGCAGCTGGCGGACGCAGACTTGGGGCCACTCTTGAGGGAAGTGGACGCAGGGACGAGACCAACCTGGGAGGACATCGCACCGAGGAGCGCCACCTACAAGTCGTACTGGGCCCAATGAGACTCGTTGAAGACCAGAGAGGGCGTGCTGTTCCGGGTATGGGAGTCACCCGATGGGAAGGCGCAGAGAGAACAGTTGGTACTTCCCCGGAGCAAGGTCCCGGAAGTCTTGGAGGAAGTGCACGCCGGTACTTCAGGAGGACACCTGGGGCGAACCGTATGAGTCACAAACTACGGCAGAGCTACTTCTGGCTGAGACTCCGAGCAGATGCTGGTGGTACACCTGGACCGCCTCGCACGCTACGATGGGGCTGTTCGGGGCGAACAGCTTTGAGGAGGGAGCAGTGTAACGGAGCGCTGGAACACCCTGTGAAAGCAGCTGGCAGCGGAAGACAGGGGAGGTTCGGTTAGCCACACCTTCCCCTCGTTTGTCTTATAGTGGTGACAAGGCGGCGGTTGGGAGGAAAAACATGACTGTGCCGTATGTTTCCTTACACCTGGTTCTCGATCTTTCTGTTACTAGAACAATCCTGTAAACACCAGAAGGCGGGATATTCCGATATAAAGAGGGTTACAGACAGACGGAGTTGGAGTTGGTCAGTCAGTTGGTTAGTGTGTGAGTGAGGACAGTTCTTGGTGTAAGAAGGTAGTGTTAGTCAGTGACGTGTTAATGAACGAAAGGATTGTGCAATGGAAGACTGTACGTAACTGGTATGTGCATCGGAGTTTATGTAATCGCGAGGACAAGTGAAATTGTAACGGACGGACTGGTGAATTGTAACTGTGTGCAGCACGAAATTCTGTGTAATTGGCAAGAGTTTAACTGTAAGTCGGTGGAAATAAAGAACATTGTTGAGTGGTGTAATTGGACTTTTTATTTCACGAACCCACAAAGTCACAATATAGATTGTGACTTTGTGGGTTCGTGAAATTAAAAGTACAGTTGCACAAACTCAAAATGTTTGTTATTTCCACCGAATTACAGTTGGTTCACTTACAAATCACAGCAGGATCACGTACCATACACAATTACGTAACACTTAATTTACGTAACACTCACAATTACGTAAAACTCTCTCTAGAGCTGACTAAAACTTCTCTGATACACGTACGCAGTCTTCCAGTCCGTTGCTAGCACTGCGCTCTTCACGGCTGCTCGCCAAGAACTGACTGGCTCGTCCACTGCAGCCCTTATATAGGAAGATCGCTGTTTCTGGAAGCTTCGCGGCTCGGAACATCATCCCAATTGTTCCAGACGTCAGGGAGAGGGGAAAGAGACGGTACACTGGCTCGTGCCGCTCTTCTAACCATCCCCTCCGTGAGCGCTACACAGATAAATAGGTAGGCGTCGTCTGAATGCTTCCAGTCTGGCCCTACCTGCCAGCTGGTTCTCTCGGGAATTCCGATGTTCGGGTGACACTATCTTTGTAACATAAGGGAACTTATTTTATTCTGTACTTCCTGTTATGAATAGAACCCGGATTTGTAAGTACAGTCAAATGGTGAAATAAGTAATCATATAGGCACGAAAAATAATACACATAAGCGCCAAAAATGTAAATTTAATCATAAATATATTGTTTCGTAGACTTCTTAACTTATGCCAGCTAATTACAGTATACGAGGAATATTTTGTTGTGTAAAGCTCCTGCGTTTTGTTAGTGAAGAATTTTTTGATACAGTGAAAAGTATCTCTGAACGTTACTGGAACATGCGGAAAGCAAAAGAGTTCTGAATTCTCTTCGAATACATTTCTGCACCAGAAAGCTCTTTAGAAATTTTATAAGTGGTTCGTAACTAAGGGTTTTCATTAATACCTTACTGAGCTTTAAAAATGCACTTTTAACAATACCGTAAGTTCTCTGAAGACAACTTTACTGAAATTTCATCTATCAAAGAAACTGAATGTTCCAGAGTGTAATTTCGAGTATTCAACTGTGTTATAATAGCAGATATTTTAGATAAACAGTTAGGGATATACTGTATCTCACTTTCTTTGCCAATATTAACAAATTACTGCTGTGCAGTGGCACTACTACTTACGTCGTATGCATCTAAGGAGTATAACACTGTTTACACTTCATTGAAATGTTGGAGAGGTCTGATGCTATAGGGTCGCTCTTAGGACCTTATACTGACACTTACTGACAGAATTTAGCTGAAACTTGGCGTGTAATAATGGTAAATTTGACTGATTTCTCATCGAACCTTCAGAGCAGCAACATGGGTCGTGCCAAGAGAGTAACGAAGAAGCTAGCAGTCATCGCCCTCGTACAGCCAGCTGAGGAGGAACATCCTGCAACTCCGCAGCCGGAACCTGGCCCTGCTACCCAGCCGGGAGCAGTCCAGTCGCCAGCGCTAGCCAGCCAGCCAACCCGACTCAACCACTGCACTGCCGCACAGGCGTAGTGGTAACAGGAGTGACTCGAGACCTGTCGGCAAGATACGTGCTTGCTGCAGCGCAGCAGCAGTGGACTTCTACATTGAGGGCCACCTGCAACACCTCAGCCCGAGGTCCTACATCACTCGTCTGGCTGGAGCTAGCCAGCCACGCGAAACTGGAAGCTGTCTTAACTAACGGCCTGCCCCTGTTAGGGCGGGTGCTGTGCACTAAGGTCAGCAGACAGGAGCGGCAAGCTCCATGCCGCCGCTGCTGCGCCTAATGGACACGCAGCTGAGTCCTGTGCACCCGAGCCGAAGTGCCACTACTTTGGCGCTCCCAGCCTCACCTCGGTCTGCAGAGAACACGTCCTCCGCCACCGCCATTACTGTGCTTCCTGTGGAGGGCACAGGCATTTCACCGGACAGGCGCACTGCCCCCATCATCCTTGCAGGAAGGCATCGCCTGTCCCACCAGCGCTGCCAACCACTCATCAGCAGCTGAGCGCTCAACATCTACAACCTCTTCATCCGCCAGCAGCAGCCAACACCATCAGCCAAGAGAAGCTCAGGGAGGAAGTCCGGTGCCTAGGGTCAGCCGTTCAGTATCTCCAAAGTTCCTGGTCATAGCGGCCAAGCTGACCGCCCTGGAATACCTCCTGAGAGAACTTCAAACCTCATTTCTTCGAACATCACAGTACACTACGGGACAATATACCATTCACCTGAAGCTGCATGAACTTACTGAGAGCCTCAGGGGGGCTCATAAGGAACCCCAGCTTCAACAACAGCGAACCACCAGGAATATCAGCCGAGAACCTCCATGTTACAGCCCAACAGATCTCCAAGAGGGACTCTTCAGAAGCCGGAAGAGGAACCTACTTCCTTAACACCGATCCTTACCTACAATTCAACCCAACTATCACCTAAACCACGTTCGGGGGCAGGTTGGGCTCCTAGTCAAGCTTGCCGCCCAACACAAAATCTTACTCCTTCTGGCTCGCACTGCGAGTCAGTCCCAACTATCAACTGGAATGCGCGGGTGCTTTAGGCGGTACCCCTGCACTTTTCTCCCTTCCAATCCGGTGGAGGCTTTTTAGTGGTGCAGTACCCTTGAGGTGAAGCCCATACACCCCACTGTACCCTCCAACATAGTGGCAGTCCATAAATGGATTTTTCCTCCATTCGAGAAGAAAATGAAATGTTCTGCGTCGTATGACACAGCCTTCAACAAAGGACCCCATCGAGTTAAAACTGGCTGAGGAGGTAATGACAAATTTGGAAGGAATTCATGAAACTTTTGAACTGTAATCGGTGACAGTACAAATATTTTCTTTCCGCCAGACAAAATAATATCCACGTCTTTATATCGGTTCCTAAGTGTTTCAGGGGGATGTTGATATCAACCGTCTGAATGATAAAGTGATGGCTAGGAGTTAAAATTTACTTTTAAATGTAAATAATCTGGTTAAAATAAGCTATTTTAATTAAAAAGCATAAAATAAGTAAGCAAACACCGTATTTCAGCCAAAGCGCTTTTATAAGAATTTTGCTTAGAAATCCGGGCTCTAGTTATGAACAATATTACAAAAATATTTTAATTTAATAATACTAGAACCAAATGCACGTTGTACACTAAAACAAAAACATCTATTCAGAGAAAAATGCTCATAGTTGTAAGATCCCGGACTCGTAGTTGAGTCGGTGGAAACACCTGCCACTGTGTAAGGGGCTACAGAGATGATTATTCCGTATCCTCCCCAGGGTATACATATGTATGTGATTTAATGTATAAAATCCAAATAAACCAATGACAACTGTGCACGAGCTGTCAGAATTGCCTGTAAGCAACATGTTCCAAAGGCAAAAGGTCGCCGATCGACTATTGCAAACAAAGGCGAACTATAAATGCGGACTATAAATGCCAACTATAAATAATATAGAGTGAGTGAATTCTTTAGAGAACTCGTGATAAATAACCACGACAAAATATTTTAAAATGTATTGCTCAAACTGTAGCAATGAGAGTATAACAAGAATAGCTTAAAAACAGATTTTATTTCATTTATATTAAACATGAAATAGATCTGTGCGATAAGTTCGAAAGAGAAGCCCCAAGCGCCTGAACTACAAAAGTGACAGTCAACTTACTCATTGTGAGGAAGGAAACAAAGAAATGTCTGTTCATTTTATCACGTTCAAAAGTTATTTTCCATTGCAAGTAATCTCATTAGATGTATTATTAATATATAAAATTAAAATTACAGTATAATTTAATTTAATTTTAAACACCTACAAAGATAAAAGAAATAAATATAATAAAGTATATAATTATTTACTAAATTAATTAATAATTAATAGAATTAATAGAACTAGACACTTTGTTTTTCTGTGCATTGCTTCGTGTCTTTTGCTTTGGTGAAACCAAACTTAAACATCTATGCGGAGAACAAATGACCGGAACTATTATGTGTTTCAAATGGAAAGGTGTTTGTCCTTGAAGAAGGCTAATAGGCGAGCAACTAACGTGAGTCCTGCGGTGTTGTACTGTATGTCATGCTGGTCTAAAGCGAACAAATTATCTGTGAATCTAGACAAAACAAAAGTGGTGAAGTTTTATAACCTGCCGTACGTCACATACTGAAATAGAAATCGGGATTAATGATATGCTATCAGAAGAAATTGACAGCATAAAATTTCTGGGCCTTCAAGTGGATAGATGTTTGGATTGAAAAGCTCACATAAATTATATCTTACCTAAACTCAGCTCTGCCTGTTATGCTATCCTAGAGCTGGTTAATGTGAGTTCTATTGACACACTTAAATTAGTATATTATGCATAAATCCTTTCATGGATGTGTTGAAAACAGTGTTGTTGTATAAATTAAATTAAATAGGAGTCAATTAATGACACTAAACAACACTTACTTTTAAATTTTCCCGGAACTAGTTTCAGAGGCCTTCCCTCTATCTTCAGCCGGACATCGACTGGTTCTCATTGGTGTAGCTGGCAATATTTTGTCATCGGTCTCCTCTGGTGGCGGTTCGAGGAACTTGCTGAACAAATCTTTCTGGGGGATGTCAAAATTGAATACTTTGTTCCTATTTTTTGAAATAAAGATTTGTTCCCATGTGGACATTTCTTGTTTTCCTGTTGTATGTTTTAGTAATTTTGGTTCTGGATTTATGTTGTGGTTTTTTTTTTTCCAAAAATGCGTGGCAACTGCTGATTTTTCTAATTGTTTGTATTTTATGTTCCTAAAGTGTCCTTTTGCTCTTGTTTCTTAATTTCTTTTGGTTTTTCCAATATAAATTTGACTACAGTCACAGCATTCAATTTGATACATACCAGATTTTTTGTTAGATGGAATGGTATCTTTTACGTTTGAGCAAATTTAGGTTTTTTAGGAGTAATGGTTCATTGGAGCTAGTTGAATGTTTTGTTTTTTGAAGAATTTTTTGAATTTATCAAAGGCCCATGGATGGTAAGTGAATTTTTTGAAGATCATTTTAGTTTCTGTAGCTGAGAGGGTTGTGGTTTCCTTTAGTAGTTTCTTCTTATTTGTTAAGTTTACTTTTTTGTCTACTAGTGATTTGGGAAAGTCATTTTTCTGTGCTATTTCAATAATTTTGTTGTATTCTATTTTGTATTCTTTTGCTGTGAGAGGGATGTTGACCAGTCTGTGTGCTAAACTATTAGAGATTGCCTGTTTGTGGGATCTTGGATTGTAGCCATTAGCTTTTATGTAGTTGTCTGTCTGTGTTGGTTTTCTGTAAATGCCAAAGTTTATTCTATTTTTATTTCTGATTATTTTTAGATCTAAAATGGCAAATACTCGTCTTTTTCAACTTCTACAGTGAATTTGATGCTTTTTTCTTGAATATTTAAAAGTTTTAGTGCATCACTGATGTGTTTTTTTGGCACTATGGCAAATATGTGATCTACATATCTTAGCCAGAGTTTGAACATCCATGGGAAACCTTTAGTGATCCTTATTTCTAGTGCACTCATGTGCAGATCGGCCAGGAAGTGTGATAAGGGGTTGCCCATTGCTAAACCAGAAGTTTGGTGGAAATATTTTGTTTGAAACTGGAAGAAATTCTGTTCTATGCATAATTTGGTTAGTTCGATGTAATTTGAAATTTCAAGTGATGACATTCCAAGTGATTTGACCATTTTTCTATCAAAGTTGTGAGTTGTTTAACTGGTATGATGGGAGAAAGTGATTTAACGTCAAATGAGGCTAGTGTGTCCTCTTCATTTAGTTCAGTATCCCTAATG
This sequence comes from Mantis religiosa, assembly GCA_030765055.1. Taxonomy (NCBI): domain Eukaryota; kingdom Metazoa; phylum Arthropoda; class Insecta; order Mantodea; family Mantidae; genus Mantis; species Mantis religiosa. Next base: position 70,886,580 of record CM060955.1, on the reverse strand, counting down.
TGTTCTATAAGTTCATAGGTGTTTTTGATGCTTAGGCTATCGAATTTTGAAAAGGAGTTGGAAAGGAGTTTGTATGTTGGTGAATTTATACTGCTAACTATAGGCCTCAGTGTTATGGATGGTTTGTGTATTTTTGGTAAGTCATAAAGTCTAGGTAAGGTTGGGTTATCTGGTTTAACTGTATATTTGTTTGATATTATACTTGATTTTGCTATTGTTTTTTCAAATGATTGTATGCAAGCTGTTAATGGATTTTTGTTAATGGTTTCATATTCACTGTTAGTTAGCATTTCTTCCGATGACAAAATATTGCCAGCTACACCAATGAGAACCAGTTGATGTCTGGCTGAAGATAGAGGGAAGGCCTCTGAAACTAGTTCCGGGAAAATTTAAAAGTAAGTGTTGTTTAGTGTAATTAATCGACTCCCAATTAATTTAATATTATGCATACTTTAACTCTATTATGGAATACGGAATATTATTTTGGGGCAACTCAGTAGACAGTATAAAAATATTTCTTATGCAGAAGAAGGTTATAAGAATCATTACTAACACCCACAACAGATGCTCCTGTTAAGATATTTTTAGAATATTGGAGATATTAGCGCCTCCTTGCATGTATATATTCTCTATCCTAAAATTCTTTGTATGCAATCGTGCCTTATTTGCAACGAATAATGTAATTCACAGAATAAACACTAGACAAAAGTATAATATTCATTATCCCAGTGCTAAACTTTCTTGCTTCCAGAAAGGTGTGCATTATGAAACTATCAAAATATTTGGCGCACTTCCTAATGTTCTTAAAGAAAAAGTTGATAATTTCGGTGCTTTTAAAAAAGCTGTTACAGAGTACATTTGGTCAAAACCTTTTTATTCTGTACAAGATTATCTGAATGACAAACTACCCTGATAATGCTTCTGTAGCTCTATAAGTAGTATCTAACTATTCCAATGACAAATGATTACTAATAAATATTTGATGCAAGTTGAAAATTTATTTTTAATGTATATGTATTTAAGAAATAACAAGAATAGTATCCATTGCAAAAAGGTTGAGACTTACTGGCATAAGCCAAGTGAAAGCTGGATTAAAAAGTGTTTCATTTGGTATCATATATAATTATCCCTGCTATGTTTTCCATGATGTTGTTCATATTGCCTGTATACTATAACATGTCTCTTATGTTAACTTTTGTATATATATGCTATTAAGCTTTATACCTCTGGACATGCTCAACGTTCACAGCCCTTTCTGTATACAAGTGAACCTAATGAACACAAATCAATCTAATCTAAACTAATCTATTGCACTCCCTCTAAGTGGTGTTTAAGGAGTGCCAACCTAATTAATCTGTATGAAATACTATTCGCGCTCAGACAAAAATTCAGATTTCGCCAAAACTGATCCATGTGGAAGGTAGAGAGTAATGTATCTAACGTAACAATGAAAACCCCATACTTTTAGCTCAAACAGTTTTTCTAATACAAATAAATAAAACACTATTACCTGTATTATAACAATAAATAGCGACGTAAGCACTGTATGAATATCATTATTGGTTGGCATGTATGCGTGTACGTATGTTTGTAATTACTCAGAACTGAAACGTAAATGTTTGACATGACATGATAAAAGAATTACTTTGAATAATCCAATTCGAGTAAGAGGAAACAATAAATTTCCTGCTGCCCTGGCAGAACGTGTCTAGTCACATTATATCTTTGTTTATGAATGTTTCGTAAACTCTATGTCCTCAAGAGAGTTCAATGCGGATGGTGTGTATTTATGTACAAATACTTTTAATTTCTCAGAACTGAAATTTAAACTACTGACATGACGTGATAAAGGAATTACTGTGAATAAATCAACGTTTAAATTCCTGTTAGCCTGTGGAATGCGGTGTGCTTATATTAATGAATGAATGCTGGATAAGCAGTGTTTATTTACTCTGGAGAATTCAAATCAATATGATTCAGTTGTTCTTTACACAACAGTAGAGTAGGAGTTAAATAGTGCAATGGACTTTTGCGGTGAATTTAGTGGCGAATCAAAAAGACAATTATTGCGAATTCAAGCTCGAAGTATTGTTTTTAAGGTGCACACGTTCTTCAAAACATTAGGAAATGAGGAATGTAGAAATCAGCTCGATTTCAAATGTGCTCAACGACTTACAGCTGAAGCGTGTGGTGTAGGTAAGACAAGTGTGTCCCGCATTTGGATTAGAAAAGCAGATAAGTCATAAACTATAATTAATATTATAGTATTTAAAATATACATAATTTACGAATGCTTTTTCCAATTTTGATTTTGGCAACTGCATCATTGTAAAAGTTTGTAAAATATAATTCGCTTACCCTTACATCTAGCGACAAGCAGACCTGCATGTTGTATGAGTGTGCGAGAGAGAGGGAAATATAAAAGGATTGGGGTAACAAGCTGGCAACGCTGAGTGTGATACGGCATCTGATTAGCTGGACTCCAGAATCCTTCCCATTTGAAACGCATAATAGCAAATAAACCGATGTTATTATCTATTCGCTATTAGAACAACGTAAAGTATTACTCCGCATTCCCCAATGAGCTCCGCCTCTAGTACGTCACTGGCTAACAATAGCATCTACGCATGCGCACGTAAACGATACCGTCACTGGATTTGTACTGAAGTCTTTGTTGTTACATCAACCAGTGAATTTTTGACATTTTTAGAGTCATTGTTCTTACTGTAATCACTATATTACTTTAGTTCTATATTATAACAATTTGAATGGCTTATTGACAGCAGGTAAAGCAAGAAGCTCAATAAACCACGGAACTGTATTGTGGAAGAATGCGGGAGTATTACAACTCACTAGCCATTGCAGTTAATTTCTGTTATGTTGTTCTTTGACATTTACGTTTTTCTTACAGCGAGTAGATTAAAGAAAAGGGATAAATATGTGGGATAAGCAGCCAAGTGTGATATAAATGTAATTTTTTAGCGAATTGTTTATAAAGGTGGTATATTACGTACTTTAAAATCACAGTTCGGTTTAGTAGCTCCGTTAATACATGCGTGGTATATATCAAAATTTGGCTGCAGAGTTTTCAGAAATAAAGTGATATAGTAATTTAACATTTTGAAATAGTTGTTTAAAATCATTCATACTGAAGTTAACGATTTTTGAGTGGCCGTGAAATCAATGATTTACTTTAGTTTAATTTGAAATTCAAATTTAAAATCTTGTTGCACAGCATGTTATACTTATGTTTCAGTTTTACTTTCATTAACATGTTCATAGTAGTACAGAATGTACCTACTGCATCCCATACACAAATTCTATGCCTGGGGTGCTCAATTATAGCAGGAAAGGGGAGGTTGAAATCACCTCCTTCCAGCCGCTGCAGTAGAACCGCGCGTTTACTTGTGGTTACTGAGTTTCAGAGTCGGAACATCGCTATCATGCTCACGTACAGGAAATCATAAGCGTTCACAGTTATAGTTTACTCCTTACTAACTAATGTTTCTTAGGATGACTTCTGAGGCACGAGTTATGTTTTACAAGGTCTGCAATATATGGTGCAAAAGACGAAGTGTACAGTCTCAAAAGATAAGGAAGGTGATCGCCTCTGATCTTGCTGCGATAGTCACTTTTAATATAGTTCATCTTTGAAAAGGTTTGTTCGCATATATATGTAGAGATAAAGACTGCCATTAAATTGGATGCAAACAAACTTAATCTCTGATAATCACTGCAGGGCAAAGATTTAAATATTTACCATACTTCCTTCTCAGAACATTTTACTGCCGTGGAATTTTGCAGGAAAAGTAGTTCCATATGTAGCTCGTATGGGGCCTCACTACATGGAAACTTCAAAAGAGTGCAAATTATTTTAATATTTGTCCCAAATTTTTTATATCTTGAAATTGCGAAAGGAATGTGTCATGTAGATGCTTTAGAAGTTCTGCAAACTTTTCCAGAAGTATGACGTTTATTGTGAACACGGGACGCAAGCAAGAGAAATAATATGAATCTGCAACTATCAGTTTTCCCTCCCACATTCGCAATTGTGCCATAAAAAGGATATTTAATTCATTATCAGCTCTCCTCAGAAATACAATTAACCTCGCCTCGTCAGATCTTTCCACCGATTCGGGTAGAGGAAAACATATTAATGAACTTATTTTGTCCTTTAATTGTCTTTCCAAATCACAACCCAATTCTTCTATGCGTCTCGTGTACCTCGAGAGAGACTGACAGATGCAAATAAATCGACTAAATCGGGACAAAATTCCTTCGCAGCAACTAGAAAGCATTGCTTGATAAATTCGCCTTCACTAAATGGTTGATCTGGCTTCACCTAGAACAAGGATATGCTACACGTTAGTAGCAACGGCACTGACTGCTACCTCTGTCTCTCGCTGCCTTTGTCACTGTTGTGGGGAAAACAACATGTGTAGGGGAAGGAAGCGTGCGCTGTACAATTGAACACACCTGTTCTATGCCATGACTTCCCCGGAAGTACACCTTTAGAGACACTTGAACGAGAAAGAAAATGGTGTATATGAAGTCCGATAAATACCAAACTTCATTATTTAAGTGCATTTCAACAACTTTTCCTAACTACCTTTGATTGGAAAATATTTTCAAATAGTATCAAAATTTTCTGAGAAAGTTACTATAGCAAAATTGATCTTAATAACATGTACGAGGCATGTTTTTTAAGTCAGTACCGTTTTGCGATCCCGCCGCCACAGCGCTACGGTTGGCTTTGCGCGCATGCGCGCTGGTTACCTGCACCTCTTGTCTACGCAATGACGCCATTACACTCTGATATTTCGTTTTATACGTTGGCTGCTGAGTGTTTAAGATGCCTCCGACAATCCAGAGTCCCGCCGATTGCAAAGTACGGGCTACGATTTCTTAGTGCTAAAGGCGTAAAACCGATCCATATTCATCGTGAGATCCGTGAAGTTTACGGAAAAAACATGCGTGATGGAATGGTAAGGAAATGGGTGAGAGCATCTAAAGATGGGCGCACAAATGTGCATGATGAAGAATGGAGTGGGCGTCCTTCGGTCGTTACTGAAGATTTGGTGCAGAAAGTGGACGAAAAGGAGAGAGAAAACAGATGCTTTACAATTTCATCATTGTGCGACTCTTTTCCTCAATATTCTCGTAGTGTTTTGTATCGCATTGTGACCGAGAACTTGAAGTACCGGAAATTTTGTTCACGTTGGGTTCCGAAAATTTTAACGGATTTGCACGAAACCCAATGTTTAGGCAGTGCATTGACTTTCCTTGAGCGGTACCACAATGAAGGTAATGATGTTTTAAACCAAATTGTTACTGATGACGAAACATGGTTGGCCTACGTCACACCAGAATCGAAACAACAATCCATGGAATGGCGACATTCATCATCACCCACAAAAGTGAAGTTTAAGCAAACAATTTCTGCCCGGAAAATTATGTGCACAGTTTTTTTGGGACAGAGAAGGAGTATTGCTAGTGGAGTTTCTGCCTCGTAGTGAGACAATCAATGCAGCGTCTTGCTGAGAGACATTGAACAATCTGCGCCGTGCAATCTAAAACTAAAGACGTGGCAAGTTGAGCAAGGGTATCGTTTTGCTGCATGTCAATGTCCGTCCACATGTGGCTAATCGGACCAAAGATCTCACCAAATCTTTTCAATGTGAAACTCTAGAGCATCCTCCATACAGCCCTGATCTCGCGCCCAGTGACTACCATTTGTTCCTGCACTCGAAGAAACATCTGGGCGGTCAGCTACTTCAAGACGATAACGAAGTCAAAACAGTTGTGATACAGTGGTTAACACGTCAGGCGACAGAATTTTATTAGGAGGGTATTCAAAACCTGGTGCCAGGTTATGACAAGTGCCTCAATATTCACGGAAATTATGTAGAAAAGTAGATTAAGGTACACGCTTTCATGTAAAAATAAAATTATTGCGATATCTGTGCACGCTTTTTTTTAATTCCAAAACGGTGTAAACTTAAAAACCGTGCCAAGTTGTATTAATCATTGCTTCTTAAATTGACTCTTGGAAACCGGACTTAAAAATGGAAATCCGTCGATTTAAGAAGCAAAGAAGCTTGATAATCAAGTTAAGTAGTTACGTTTCTTTGACACAATTGTCTATACTCAAGCCATCTCCTGACCTGGCATTTAATTTACTGAAAACAGTCTTTTGTTCAGTAATGCGAATTTTGATCGTGTTTTGTCTTTGTTCCTAGTTGTGTTACATCCAGTGTTTCATCTGTGGTTATAACATTTCAAAATATCCTGATGATGGGAGAGATGCACACTTCCGAAACGTTGATATCTAATCATCTTTTCACCTGACTGGCTGCCCGAAAAGAAAGTGAGAGTAAGCAATAATGTTTCTAATACATAACTAACAGGTCACCCTGGCCTGAGCTCCAGTACCACAACATAATTATAACACATGATTAACATTTGGTGGTACCCAGGTTTCATGGTTACCACCAAGAAGCAACGTTGAGCGCTCGCATGCGACGCATGCCACTTTAGTAGCTTCCGCGTACTAACCGAGGTGTTATGTGGGACCCGACTAAGAGGTGTGATAAATGCTTGTATACAAATATAAGACGCACGCAACTAACACGTGGAGATGTTTTTTAATGAGTATGCCTGGCCCCCTCAGGATTCAAGGACCATCACACAGTTGGCCATTGCACTTGGGCCATAAGCCATCAGCCGGCGTAGGGATGACAGCCCCATCGCGGACGGTTGGGTGAAGGGGAGGCCGTGCCGCGTGCTTGTAGATACCGTAACAGCCTTGACAATTATCAGGCCTGACGTAGCCAGGGTTTTGCCGTCGACAAGACCGAGCCGATCATCCCAGCTTCGGACGACACCTTGCCTGTGAAGGAGGCCCTGCTGGGTTTTCCCCTCCACGATAGAAAAAGAAGATTATAATGTTCTGGTAAAAACTTCCTGCTCAGGTAGGATGGTCTCCGGTCTACGGGCCGACCTGTGGTCCCTTTTGGACCAAGGTCTGCTATACTAGCCTGCCGGGGAGTTTACATCAGGTCAATGGTAGGATTCCTGCACTCTGCACTATAATGCTCCTTGGGACGGCTACTCTGCCTCCTCTCGCCTCGTCCTTCCTTCCGGGGATGCCTAACTGGCTCCAACAGAGCAGATGACTGCAACGCTACCCATATGCAGAGAAGAGCGTGCAGAAACCCTATGCGGGAGCACTACACATGCCCATCGATAGCAATTCCTATCCGGAAAATATCACAGAGAAGGTAAACATAGAGAAGTTTACATATGAAATAAAATTATAGAAGTAAATAAGTAAACATATATACAAAGAGTACGGTTGTTGGGTGAGATGCATGAAGTGTTTCAAACAGGCTCATGAAGGCTGCACGGGATGGAAATACGATGAACTGGACCTGTACATATTTTTATTGTGCCTTTGAAACAAATACTAATACTATCCAGTTTTGCTCCAATGCTCCGGTTATGGGGCAAAACAGTCTAAAACAGTGTATTGTCATTCTCATTAAATGGAATATGAAATATAATATTGATATGCTGATAAAAGTATTGCCTGTTACATTGTTCATGTAAACATGATATCTCATATCAAATACATTACAACAATGTTTTGTTCATGTCTCCTTAGAATCCCGGTCTTACTATCTATATTTAGAGAGAATATTGTACGTCCGCACAAACCGTGTTTCAAAGAATTTGAGGAATCAGAAAATCAATGCCCGTCTCGGTAGCTTATATGGCGGCGTGTCTGCCTCACGTTCAAGAGGTCCCGAGTTACCTGGATAAGGAGTTTTCCGGGGTTTTCCCTTATCCTGAAAGACGAATGTCGAGATTCCTGGTTCAAATCCCGGCTAAGGCATTGAATTTTTCAGTCTGGCTCTACTCATTCAAATATGATGTGTTGATGAAATCCATTCCGGGAGGTCGTTAATTTAGATATCACTATTTTCGAAAATGTATGGATTATTAACTTTTTCATTCGTGCTCGTTATATATGCAACAAAAAAGAATATAAAAGTTCAACTCTATCTCGCTGAACATAATTAGGAAACTTCGTTTTCATGTAACTAAATTGGAAAACATTCTACACTGTATAATGGAAGGCTATTCGCTGTTGAGATACCAAGTGGATTTGGATTGCGCCAGTTAGTAAACAATGGTGGTCAATTAAAATGGATATTAACAAAAACGGATTGCAAATAAATATATTTTATGAACTCAAAAGAGCAGTTTAAAATATGAGTTCTTGTTTAACTATTTTTGCTTATTCCATTTTTAAACTGCAATGGAATAGCATTCAGCAAATTGACATGCGTCCTGCGCCGTGGCGTAGCGGGATATGGGAGAATGCCTTGGTCCCTGACCACAGAAAGCGGCCTGAGTTAGGTTAGATTAGATTAGATTACATTGATTTGCGTTCAGTAGGTTCACTTGTAGCCAGAAAACGCTTTGAACATTGAACATGTCCAGAGGTATAAAGTTTAATACATATATATATATATGTACAAAAGTTAACATAAGACACATATTATAATACACAGGCAATATGAACAACATTATGGAAAACAAAGCGGGGATAATTATATGTGACACAAAAATCAAACACTTTTTAATTCAGCTTTCACTTGGCTTATGCCAGTACGTCTCAATCTTTTTGCAATGGATACCATTCTTGTTATTTCTTAAGTACATATACATTAAAATAAACTTTCAACATGCATCAAAGATTTATTGGTAGTGATTTGTTATTGGAACAGTTAGATACTACTTACAGAGGTACAGAAGCATTATCAGGATAATTTGTCATTCAGATAATCTTATACATAATAAAAAAAATTTGAGCAAAGGTACTCTCTAACAGCATTTTTAAAAGCACCGAAAGTATCAGTTATTTCTTTAAGAATATTAGGAAGTGCGCCAAATATTTTGATAGTTTCATAATACACACCTTTCTGGAAGCAAGAAAGTTTAGCACTGGGATAATGAATATTATACTTTTGTCTAGTGTTTATTCTGTAAATTACATTATTTGTTGCAAATAAGGCACGATTGCATACAAAGCATTTTAGGATCGAGAATATATACATGCAAGGAAGCGTTAATATCTTTAATCTTCTAAAAAGATATTTACAGGAGCGTCTGTTGTGGGTGTTAGTAATGATTCTTATAACCTTCTTTTGCATAAGGTTTTTTTTTCTTTTTTTTACTTTCTACTGAGTTGCCGCAAAATAAAACTCCGTATTCCATAATAGAGTTAAAGTATGCATAATATACTAATTTAAGTGTGTCAATGGAACTCACATTAACCAGCTCTAATCGATCCAACTCATGTTGTGGGGATTTTAGGTTCCGGGTATAGATCCGGTGCCCACTCAGCATCGTGAGGAAAGTGAGGAGCTTACGCTAGGTAAACGGCCCTGGTCACGGAAACCAACATTCCGGCTGGGGGCTGCCGAGATACTGACCACATCTCCTCCCCGTATCGGTTGGATGATCGCCCACCTCTGCCGTGCGTAAGTGGGTGTTAGGCCGGCAGACGTATTGGTAGGCCTTGGCACTTTAAGGGCTGTCGTGCTATGGGTTATTTATTATTTATTAAATTGGCATGCATCTGAGAAACTACAGTACCTTGGCTTTTAGCACAGTAAGTTCATAAATACAACCCCATATTTGAAACATCAAGTAAAATATTTGTTGCTCTCTATCTTATTCGTATGCACTTTTCAAAACTTACACTTTTCTAAAATATAAAAACGCTATTATTATTCTTTTTCATTCACTTGGTCATTCAAATAGAGCCATTTTCAAAGCTATCACACTGTGATCACCTCATAAAAGATTTAACTATTCCCTAAACCGAGCTAAGAAGAAAATGTGCAATAACGCTAGCTCTTACAATGTTTATCTAAACATGAAATGGATACAAAAAACAGCGTTTCTAAGAATAGTTTGTAGTGAGTAGAGAAGATCATGCGAGTGTAACACATTAGACTTTTGTAACTTACGAAGTCAACAAAGAACAGATCAAGAAATAATGGATATCGTGCGAAAGAGACAGATAGATGTCTGGAAGTTTCGTCCTTTCTGATGAACCCTTTCGTCTTTGGTCCTGTCTTGATTGTTAACGAGCGTTCCGCTAATTTCTAGGAACAGTGACTGGAGATATAAACAGCGCCGTGGCTGTCAAAGCGAGTCAATTGCCATTTGAGAACTGTTGATTGTGTGTGTGCGGCTGTTTGGTAGACCTTTGAAGTGTACCGCAGGTGAATTCTTTGGTTTGTTTACTTGTGGTAAAACAACGAGAAACTGTGTTTGTGCATGACACGTCATTTTAGAGCCTGTAATGGGTGTACAAAGTGTGTTTTTACTGAAAAAAGAGCACTTTAAAATTCTTCAAACAAGGCTTTTAATTCTACAACCCCTCAATATTACAGCATGGAGTATATTTCAGAATGTTAAAGCCAATGTACCATTTTGCTGTACTGGAAGAAGTAACAGAAACATGAATTTTCGATTTTTCTTAACGTGAGGTCATTTGTTAAACTGACTTTGCAGAGTTTGAGCCCAGAAAGTATTTAACTGCTTGTTCACTTTGTTTGCATATGTTAATATGCCTCTAATAATTTTCCAGTTAAAGCTTCCAAATCTACTTGTTGCACAGTGAATAAACAAAGACGTTTAATTAGATCATATGGGAATGTCATATTAAAGAATAGGAACTGATGTTCTATTTCCGGAATACTTTTTTGGCAGTTGTTCCCTTCAAAACATTACAACACATTTTCATATAGTTAAATGATGTCTGTAGGGCATGATATACCTATTCGAAATGTGATTTTCTAAAATTCTCCGCCAATTTAGGTGAACAGTTATTTTCAATGTTACCTTATATAAGGAGTACCCGATTTTAAATTGCAGTGTTATATCTCGTTTAGTTTATGAGTACTCAATTTTAAAGCTGAATCTTTTATCCCAAGCTAACTGTTGCAGAGAATGCAATTTTAAAAACACAATGTTTCAAAATTTGTATTCATCTACTTCATTATAATGAACAAATTTTTCAAATAGAATTGTTGTACTAATTTATTTGAAAAGGTCTTTTATTCTGTAATTTGAAATTTCTAGTTATTTTCTGCTTTCTTTTATACATATAGCTTTAAAAATTAATAACTCAAAACCATAAAGAGAATGAAATTGTATAATATGTTTAATTGGTTTTGTTTTGGGAATATGTATGGAAAATTTAAGAAAAACTGGAAAGAGAAATGTCGGGTACGTTTTAGAAGAAGTGATTTTGCTGAAAAAGAACAATTTGAAAAATTACAATTACAAAAACTTATATTGTACAAAAATAAGGTTATAACATAGAAACTTAAATTATAATTTCAATTGAAACTAATGTTTTTAATTCCATGGAACACAAATGTCAATTTTAATACTTATAGTAATTGGTAGTATTCCCTTAATTATATCAATAAACACAATGCTTTTTAAGATCTCACAAGAAGCCTACTTAATTTAATGTCGACCAGCATGTCGAATCTCCTTCACGAATTAGCACAAAAGTGAACAAAAGGGTAAATACATGTTAATATAGGTACCTTAGATTTGTCCGTAGATGCTCCATATTTTTATACCTTATACTAAATGTATATTTTTAGATTTTGTAATGAATAAAATTCCGGTTTATGATCACATTTGGAATGCTTTCTTTGGGTGAGTCAATACTGTAAGCAAGATGCCCTGGACTTACCACAGAGCGGCTGAATATATATCAGTATTTAAAAAACAATCAGTTGACCTACAGAGACTCCCATAAATAATCGAACAAAGCAGAGTACTAAGTTTTGAAAGTGAAAATAAACATTTGATGTGCTGTTTTATTGTAATTAATGATAATCCACAGTTTCACGGTTCCTTCTTGTCAGAAAATAAATGTTATTTAACATAAAAATTATATAATTTGTGCTTTTTTAAGAATTAAAAAGAAATATGACATTTTTTGGACCTCAAAAGTAATCGAACATAACAACTTGAGGGTGATTCAAAATAGGCTTAGTGCTTCGTGACTCTCCCTCTTCTTTTCACTACTTTTCGTAAACTATTTGGCATGCTGTGAACCAGGTTTTCCAGGTAGGCTGCTCCATTCCTCTTGCAGCCTCTCCTTCAAGTGCTGCTTGAAGGTGATAGGGTCTTCCGCACGCTTTCTCCAGTTGATCCCATACTGCTTCTATGGGATTAAACGCCCGCCTCGGTAGCGTAGATGGTAACATGTCTGTCTCACGCTTAAGAGGTCCCGTGTTCGAATCTCGGTCAGGGTGAGTTACCTGGATAAAGTTTTTCCGAGGTTTTCCCTTATCCTCCAAGACGAAAGTCGGGTGACTCTAAGCTCCATGGACCCTGGACGCATTGAGCATCATTTCACCCATTCCATTCATCGTCCGATATGACTAAATTTTGGAAGACGTAAATTACTAAAAAAAATGTGATTAAGATCCGGGGACTGAAGGGGTGGATGCAGTACATGACGATGGTTGTAAAGTAATCATAGCTGCCCAATGTGGGACATATGCCTCGGATCATCATCCTGATACAATGAGAAACTGTCCAAAATACCCATCATTTCTGCACTTTGTTTTAAATTTTGCTGTAATAGTCTAAGATAGACTTCCTTTTTCATGGTTGTATCTATGAACACCAGCTTTCCCACTCCCGTCCAGGAAATACAGTCACATACCATTACGTTCCCTCTACCGTGTTTGACTGTGCCTTGTAAATTGCGCTCTTCCAGCTCTATGCTTTGTTTCCTCCACATAACCACCCTGCCATCGGAACCAGCAAGGTTGGATTTGCTTTTGTCACAAACAATAACTTGGTCCCGCCAATAGGTTGCCTTGTTAACAAATTTTTTGACAAATTTTAATCGCTTCCATTTATTCTTGCTGGAAATTATGTGCTTTTTCTGGCTACTCGACCACTAAAATCTTGTTTTTGCATGACCCTTTTGACCGTTTCAGGGCTAGCTGTCATTCCTAGTTCTCCCTGAATCTCAGAACAAATTACCGAAGCACTTCCATGCGTTTTACCTTCCGAATAATATCAGACTCCTGCCTCTCGTTAAGAAGTTTTGGCCGCCCTGGCTTTGCTCAAGATTCAATTCTGTCTTCATACTTATACCGGTGAATTATGTCACTAACAGTACTTTAGCTAAGATTCACAATCTCTGCTATTTCCCGGTATGTTTTGTTCTTTTCATAGTGATAGATCACTAACTATTTCTGTTCAAAGGTACTCTGCTTACCTCTAGGCCCCATAATATGCTCTTGCCTTTTTCTTGGTACATAGTTGACGTACTCCTTCTACGATGTTGTTTTGTCTACTGATAGACTTCACCTACTCGTTGTATTGCATTTCATTTGTGCTGTCCGATTCCTTTTGTGTCGTAAACTTATGCTGTAAGCAACGTTGAATGGGTAAGCTCTTAGTTTAGCCTCATTTTCAATCTCTAAAATTGTTGTTCATACCAAATGATTTTTGCTTAACACAAAGAATACCTTGATATTGATACACATAATCTATCCTGCCTTATAGAGCACTCCATAGTGAAATGCAGAGTCTATCCGATTATTTATGGGAGTCAGTGTATATAACTGAGCCAATTATCCTTTGTGTTTATGCAAGTTGAAGTTTTCCTTTGTTTCTTTCTTTAAAGTTTTGTAGCATGGTTTGACCAGCCAGCATGCGTACATCCAAACAGGTCTCTTTCTTGGGAAACAACAGATGAAAAAGGGCTGATATGGCTAAATAGGTATTTGTGTCCTTATCAAAAGGCTCCGTCTTTATATTTGCTTCTCTTTTTAAGGGGTGAGATATTGAAGATGGACTACGCAATGGATCGCCCAACCACTTTTTTCCATCATCTGAAATAACGAGAAAGCAAGGAGAACCGTTAACAAACAAGCAATCGCCTTACATTTTTTTCTGAGGCAGTGGGAGGCATTGGAAGTAATTTAATGCGATTATGATAAGGAAAACATAATGGATAAAATATGACGTTTTAAGTTGGCTTGTTCTTTATGCCGTTCTGTTTGTCTTACAAGACTCAATATAAGCTGATTAGTAATAACTATGAAAATTCGGGGGTCATTGTATGTTATTTCAAATACATAATTTAATGTCACATATCAATATCTTCAATAATCACAGTTTTATATTATATAATTTGATTAAAAGTGCTAGATTGTCTTACGATAGTTCTACATATTTATGAAGCGACTATCGTTACACGCGATTTTAGCATTTAATCTTGTGTTTCAAAATAGATTTACTAAATCTTACAATAGCTGCGCACATTTGATTCTGTAAATTTCATATGAGGTTCTTAAAACCTTTAATTTGAGTGTTCTATTGAAATATGGTATAAATTAAGGCATTTAAATTATATTCTTAAGTGACCATAATACTAAAATGAACACAAAGGCCTCGAAATTTAAAACAGGGCATGTTGAACTTAAAAGATGTATATGAAACTGGTTTTGTATTTTCTTCATCTTGTTACAATTTCACTATGAAGTAACTGTGCACCAAGAGAGAGGTAATTATACAAACAGTTTTATTTCAAACAGTCCTATATAAAAACGGAAGATACATTTCTGTTAGTGGGCACAATATTACCTATAACATCCTATGAAATCACCAACTTGAAACATGGGAAATCAAAAGAAGTTTGTTACTACAAAGTAACCTAACTTTGGAGCTATACAGCTATCAGTAACCAACATTAATACGAATATTCTGAATAACGTTCAGTGGTCACTGGAGTGTATATCTCTGGCGTTACGGCACTTAGAGAATCGCAGGTTAGAGTCCGTCTTAGGCATGGATGTTTATGTGTATCGTGCACTTGTGTAAAAGCACAGAAAACAAAACAATGGATAAATGGAAAAGAGTAAAAACGGATGTCAGTTCGTTCTTACCAAATATGTCTTCACAGACATTAGACACTAATTCCATAGTAAATGAAATGATAATTTGAAAAGCAATTCAGAAACGGAAACGTTCCTAGCCTTAGTTTAGTATACCTTCCAGGAGTTCAATTATAAGTATTGGGAATGGCATGAGGAAAATTTATTTAATGCTGCTCTGGAGAGATATTACCCGCGGACCACTCGTTGTGAGTCTTTTCTTTGACGACTAAGTTAATATCAAATACGTATCTTTATAACTGTCAAGATATTTTTATAAAGCTTTGTCGAAACACGTACACGATGTATAATAACTATTTTACCATTTTCCGATGTGATAGAGATAACATCAAAGTAAATTTTATATTTATAGTGTTTTTTGAATGAGTTAAGTTATACATACAACCTAAAGCAGGCTTACCTATTAAAACAATGATAAAAGAAAAAGAAAAAACCCTCTATAACCATAAATAAGATTATACCTCATCCTATCATTTTAGTTGGTTTTCTCATTATTATCATTTATGTTTCATCTGTACTCACATGATATCCTGACAACAGATTCGTATTCTAGTCTTGTTGTTAAACAATGCATATCTATAATCACATTCTTTATTGCTAGTTTCAGCAACTTATACATGGATTTTTCAAAAGGCTTTGGAACTTAAGTCATATAAATAAATGTATAAGTCTATACGTACAGTCACTTAATAATATTCAGAGTAATGCGTTAGTACACCTTTACCAGGGCTTTTATAAATAGAAACGCAAAGAAGGTCCCTGTAAGGAATGTGCTGTGGGACAAGGACAGCGAATGTGTATGGCAGAGAACGCCCGCTACACGAGGAGCAGACCGTTAAAAAACATGTGTCCTATTCACTCTGTACATTAAAACCTAGAGGATTCATTCACAAAAGTAGAAGTCCTCAGAATGTTTTTGAATGGTCTGTAAGTGTACTGACATGTGGTGTCATAAAGCTGTCCAGGGAGGGTGTGGGAACCTTCGCCAACCGACCTGCATCTCATCCCTCGGAGACTTACTCTCCTGTGGAGGAGTATAGCTGTTTTCGAAAGCCTCCTGTAAGGTCACAACCGCAAGCCTATTTAGGCTCTTGCGAAATCATTTGGACTACCTCAGTCGTGTTAAAGTGATGTCCTTTAAAGTTATTTTCGATCCGAGGGAACGAAACAAAGTCACGGGAACATATCTGGAGTGTCGGGTGGTGCTACCCCTTTGTGCTTCGTCAGGGCTAACCTCACCATTACCGATGTGTGACAGGGCCCATTGTCGCAGTGGATAATTCAGGGATCGACAATCCTGTATGATACGAAAAATTAATGTGCACTTGGGCTACGCTTTTATGAAACCACGTTGAAGTCAAATTTCCATAAGATCGTTCCTCTTCGTTATAAAAACGGTCAATGAGATGTTAACGATTTATGCCATTCGAAACATTGGGTCTGTCATGGTTTCCTCATTTTAAGTCTCAAGAAGAATGTTAAATGTTTTCTTAGCAGATTAGTTCAGTTTGATAGCACTACGCAACACACCTAGAATACCGACACGAACTTTGAAGACACAGTTCAGGCCGAGTCTATTCATTCTAGAAGCTCGGAGACAATAGACTTACGTTGTCTAGCTTAAATGACACTCCATCGTTAATATGTCCCAAAAATATCTTTTTATATGGTTGGAAAGTAAATAAGTCACCCTATTTATTGGACTAACCCTGCATATCACGGAGCGCTCAATCCTTTTGTAACTAGCAATCTCTCTTTGAATAACATACGCTCAAAACACCAGTAGAAAAGTCCTTAACCAGATAATAAGTAAAATATAAAGCCAACTGAGGATGTGCTCACTTCAGGAACAGCTAAGACGATGAAATATTTTTACATATAAAATCATAAAATAAATGTTTCTTTTTCCAGTAATATATACATAATTTTTATATATTTCTGTGGGGCATAAGTGCTTACAGGTCATAAAAATCTAAATGCTATGATTTCTATATTTCTTTCATTCCACGAAATCTTTGTCATTCCTCTTTACAATTACTATAAAAGTCTAACATAAAAGTTATCTCAGAGCGATTAAAATTTAAAAACAAAGCTTTATTGTTAACATAAGGAAGGAATTAAATGCTAAACAATTAATTTATTTATAAATATAAGCTACTCGAGATTGCATTCTGACGTTAAGGGAAAATAAAGGAAAGAAAGACGGCAGAAAACTTATTAAGGGTAGCATTTCCTCAAAATTTTTATCTTTATTAGTCTGCCAAACTCAGCACCATAACACTAGAAAATAGTAACAACTTAGATAATATAGTTCTTACTCAAAGATATACATATCAGGTAGCTTTCTGTCGCTGAAGCTTTTGATCATCACTCAATAACTGTGCTGTTACACTTCTGTAGGACTCATTTTGCACTTACCTGTAACAAAAAGAAAAAAAGGTAATCACTATAAGTTTCTAAGAACTTTCAAATAAACGTTATAGGTAACAGAAAACAAGAATTATACTTTTTATAGTGTTTTTTATAGCTGGTTATTGCCTATGTTTTCAAAACGGCGAGTCTGGCCTAAGAAATATCTCCCAGTGTCTATAATATGTAGGTTACTTTATAGACAGATTGTTTTGACGTAACGTAAAATTATTGTAATTGAGGTTAGTAGGAGTCATTATACGAGTAAGCAAGTCATAAAAATGTTGAAACAGAAAATATGTTGAAATATTCTCAATTAGTTTCTCATATACAAGTTTCGGCTAATAAATCCCAGGCCGCATAAAAAAGTCGTTATTTCTCAACATTATCTCCAGAAGAGCTAATACATTTGTTATATCGGTGTACTGCGATTTATCATGGTCTTGAAAATAGCTGTTTAGCGCAACAATGACTTCCTCGTTAGTGTGAAATCTTAATTCTCCAAGAAACATTTTGAGGTTCGGGAACAAGTGGTAGTTACTGGGCGCTAGATCTGCTTAATGGATGGATGTTCCGGCAGTTCGAACTTTAATTCGCACATTTTTTCCCATTGCATTGAACGAAAGACAGGTCGGAGCATTGTCGAGAAGAAAAACAAGATTTTTGTTTGCCAAATGAGGTGTTTTTACTTTCACCTCATCACTCAAACGTTGCAGTAAGCTTGTGTATTAGTCACCAGTGATACTTTTACCCCTTTCCAAGTAAATAATAAAAACAATATCCTGTGCATCTCAGAAAACACTCGCCTTAAACCAGTTAGCTTACGAAATGTGCTTTGCCTATTTTGGAGTTGGTTCACCTGTCGCAATCTACGCTTTGACTGCAATTTCCTTTCTGTAGTGCATGATGTATCCAATTTCCATCCACGGTATTAGGCCATCTCAAATATTGACTGGACTTTTTATGGTAGAGCTCAAAATTCTTAACAGAAACAGTTTTTCTTTGCAACTTTAGATCAGGTATAAGCAACAGCGGTACCTATTTTGCACATACCTAGTGAAAGTCCAAAGCTTAAAATATTATCTGCATGTTATTTAGATATTGTGGAGCCTCTGTTATCTAAAACAGCTTTACTCTGCGGTCTTTCAGTACAAAGCGATGAATTTTTTTCAATGATCTCTCGAGCTGTGACTTCCACAGGGCGTCCAAACTGAGGCTCATCACTAATCTCTGTTTCATATAACCTTGCTCCGCTGACATGTATCACTCCGCGTGCAGCTTTCTTCCCCCTCATCCTAATTGGCTAATGTTTTCGCGCCTTAGGCCATAGGCGGTACCTTCCCGTCACTTTTAAACCTGCAGTAAACGTCATAATAATTGCCAGGAAGATAGATAAAATCATACAAATAAGAATATGAAGGCATGCAAAAACAATGAAGTTTATAATAAAACTGAGAAAGTTGAAACTGAATGAATGAGGAATGAAACTGAAATAAGTTTTTAATTAAAAGCCTTCAGCCTTTTCCACTGTGATTTTTTGAAACCACCACACATACCTTGCAAAAATGCATGTCTTTCAGTCTTAAAAGTCGTGCAACGTCGTGAGTTCTTCATTCTCCCAAGTCTCGTCAAGGTAGTATATTTTGCGATTTGTATCCCGGTACAATCTGACTGTCCTTAAATAACGTCTTCGCCACACAGCACTATCACCCCTGTAGAGGTAAGTTTTCCTGTTGTCTCAATTTCATGTCGCGATTTTCCTACGCATCTAACACATCTGTAAGTTCAGAGCATAGCTGATCGACTTCTTTCACTAACAAAGACGGATTCTTCTCTGTGAGTGCATTAAACACATGCACCACAATTCCTTTTTCGCTACTTTGTAAAGGTTTACCCTTGCGGTGCTTCACCAAAAAACTGGCGGTAAACTCTGTCATTATACATACAATAAGTACACGCGCAATAAACGATCAATAAAATAATTTAGCTCTCGTACTCGGCACAACACACCTTCGAATAGCGATATATGACAAGTCCAGTTCAAAACAAGGTTAGTGATAAAAGTCATATAAACAAATATGTCATCACTAGTGATAAAGCAAATGCTATCGTGCCATGTGAAAGACGGGCTTCAGAGCAAAGGAACCTTCTCTTTACTTCGTTTAAGAATTAACATGCATTTTAGATAAATCAACTCTGTTGCGTAATATATTTAATTCAAACAGTTACGAAAATAAAAATTTGACTATTCTCTTCCAACATGTAAAGATATATCACCATGTTAAATAACGAACTAATTTTTACCGCACAACAGTCTATACTACAATAGCAGCAAATAAGAGGTGATAATGTCACGTGACCGTTTAGAGATACGGGGCAAGCTTATGTGAAACAAGGATTAGTGCTTGTGCGTCCCACTTTAAAATCTGCAACCCAAGATTTAATCACTGTATACGAATGGGCAGTATGTCAATGTACTATCGTTTCGTCCTTGATGTCTTTAGGATTAAGCCTTTGAAATGGAAATATTCAATCACTGCTATTTTTTCCAAATCCTCCATTTTCGTGAAACCTCTACACTTAGCTGTTTCAAATGCTGTTATTCTAAAACTAAACAAGCTATTGATTCAAGCTATGGATTCAAGCTAGTATGCAGTTAAACTATATAATGCTATCCGTCAAACTAGCCCAGTAACGTATCTCTATGTGAAGCCCGGGATTTACCAGCCGAACCTCGTATATGACAGATGCTTCGTGTGCGCCAAATAGAATACCGTGATTGACAGTTGAGTGTTGATTTGCGGACAGTGTTAAATATGAGACGCTTCATGGTTTCATACATGAAAATATACAGCAAGGGGCAGATCGCATATTATAATCAAATAACAGTTGGAACAGGTAACAGAAATGCCAGCTGGATACAAGCAGTATCAGCCTTCGTGGACTGCAGAGAGAACTACGATTAGACGACCACAGGAGCGTCGTGCCATCCTTATATGCAAGGGGAATATAAAGCAAAAGCATCAAAGTGAAAGAGAAAGTTTACAACAATGGTTACATATATCAAAGACAAAACGAAAAGCGAAAGAAATTCTTTCAAAATGGAAAACGTAAAGAATTGAGGTGAACCGATCGCATCGTGGTTTTTTACTTCCCAATAATGAAAAGGGACATGAACCGAAACGATCTCAATATAAATGGTAGGAGACTCTAACTTTGCAAAATAAGATACCATGCTCAAAGAATTAAACCTCATTAGACAGGAGGTAGGTCCACGGATTAGGTCCACTCACAACTATTTAAAACTATGCTATCAATAGCTTTAATACATATTATACATTATCATATGGGCCGCACCGTGGCTGAGTGGCTAGACCACTCAGCTTTCACCAAGGCGGCCCGGGTTCTATCCCAGGTGACCGTTATGGTGGACAACACAGCGCTGGGGCGAGCTTTCTCCGGGATCTACAGTTTCCCCTGCCCACTCATTCCACCAGTACTCCATCTTTATCTCTTAGAACATCAGTGTCACCACCTGCAGTGCCATGTGCAGTAAAAGCGGGCGTTAAACACTGCGCATTTCATTATATATTATTATATCTATATTAGAAATTACCAATATTTTCAAGAATACCCTAAAACCCCAAACTACATTCAACATTGAACACTGAACACTGAACATCTTCATTACCTCAAGAATGGCTCCACCGATTTTGATAAAAATTACACATATTCTATTTATTTCAATTATTAATTAATCTATATCTCGAATCTTCCGCAAATAATTTCTTTTATTCTTCACATTCTAGATATTTCTTGAATTTTGGTAAGCAATGAGAGGTAGCTATAACCTTAACACGCAGAAATTCTTTATGAGATATTCTCTGTTTTCGATTTGAATTGTCCCATAATTTCACTTTTTCAAATGGGAAGTTAAGTTTTATGTTTCTTTAATTGATAATGTAAAGAAACCGGAATTTCACGTAACTACAAACTTTTAAACTAATTGTCTACCTGTGAGTTTCTATATCCCTTTGTTCTTGAATTCACAAGAAATACTGCAATAAGAGCATTTCTACAAATTTCTATCTTGAATAATAAGAAACAGATAAAATAAGCATTAAAAGAATACTATTACAATGACGAGTAAGTGAAGTCAATATTTTGTCAAAGAAACAGTTTTAGAATTTAAGATATTTGCTAAATTATAGAGCCTGAGTATTTTGATTGGCTTCCTAGCAAATTGCTACATGCTTTCTTTTCTAAGTAACAGAATTATAGAATTTAAAGAGCACTTTGAGAAGGTAGAACTTCTGAAAAAGCTTCGTATTGCATTCTTCAAAGGATAAATATGAAATAAGTAGAGAGGAATATGAAGTATCTATCCATTTGGCTTCTCGTTTTTCATAGATTAGCTTTCCGTCAAATTGTGGGACCTTCGTTGCACACCAAAGCGTGAAAAATCATGAGGGCATAATTCTTTGGGTGGAACAAAATACTTAAAATTGCTCAAAGTATAAATAACATAAGGAAATAATATGTCAAATCCTTAACTTACATACTTTAATATCTTATGCTAAATTTTAATTTTAATTTTCAGTTGGAACAAGAGAAACATTTAGGTTTCATGCTTTCATGCAGCTCTCAGATGATTTCCATCTTAGCAAGTTGAAAAGAGGGCATTGACTTAATGGCAATGTTTAATCATTTGCATTCCATGAGAGAAGCAAGTCATTATAATAGATAACTTCAGTTCAAAATTTTCCAATACAACTTCCAGTGCTTTTCCATTACTTTTGGTTTTTTCTTGTATATAATGAATGTATGACGCAGGCTTCCAGCAGGGGGTTCACGTAGTGAACTCGCATTTGTAGTTGAATATATTAAAAACCTGAAATAGGTTTAAATATGAATCAAGTTACATCATGGGCCAAAAGCAACATTGCTAGTGGAGCTATATTTGGTGAGTGAGTGAGAAAGTGAGTGAATGAGTGAGTGAGTGAGTGAGTGAGTGAGTGAGTGAGTGAGTGAGTGAGTGAGTGTGGAGCAATGACCTCTCCCGGGACAGGATATATAGATACTTCCTTTGTTATGGAATGGATTAAAACCACATTTAAAAATACCCTTTTTTAAATTTACGTCCGCCCCAACGTTAAGTTATATCGGACGATAAATTGGGTGAAATTATGCTCAAATGAGTCCAAGGCCCATGGAGCTTAGAGTTACCCGACATTAGTCTTGAAGGATAAGGGAAAACTCCGGAAAAAACCTTGTCTAGGTAACTCACCCTGACCGAGATTCGAACTCGGGACCTCTTGAACGTTAGGCAGACCTGCTACCATCCACGCTACCGAGGCGGGCAAGAAATACCCTTATATTTCATTTACGACGAAGCACATCTTTTTCTCACTAATCAAAAAAAAAAAAAAAAGAAGAAAAGAAAAGAAATACTATACATTACAGAATGTGTTACCAACTGTTCTAAAGAGTTACTAGTCTAGTGATTTACATTTGTCAAAATTCTCCCACCTTGCAATTTAAAACAATGACTTTTGAATTGCAACACAACCTTAAATACATGACATACATTTATGTGCCTTACAGTTCGAAACAGTGGTCGAGAGTTTATAATGACTTCCAAATCACAAAACTGTGTATAATTCCTCATACTGCAAGCAAGCTTGACCGAGATTTCGACGCAGCAATTCCTTTACCATTCTGACCATTCTCTCCCACCATCCGCCCCACCATATAGCAGTAGGTGGTTTGAACTTCTGTGAGATTTTCTTGAGTTTTCTGCATAGCCCATTATCTGGATTGAGATTCTCCCATCATGAGTTTTCTGCGCAGTCCATCATCTGTATTGGAGTCTCCCATCTTTAGTTTTTTGTGCAGTCATTATTTGGTTTGGGATTCTCCAATCTTGAGCTTTCCTGTGCAGTCCATCTCTCGTGGTAACTTTTGGTTTCGTCCAAATATTGTGTTTCTTCTCCTTTACTTCTCTCAAACGCACGATGAGAGTAGCTCATCACTTCTAAACAGTCTTTCAACTTTATCCTCCAGTATTTTGAAGCTTGGGGAAGATCATGCATTGTGGAATTCCTGTCCCTTAATTTATCTTAAAATGCGTTCGCCGCTCGTGTAAACAATTTTCTCATGCTCGATCTTTTTTCCTTCAATTATCCATCTTATCCTGTCACGGTCGCCAAATATTATGGGATGGATTAAATCCACATTTAAGAAATGCCCTTTTATTTTGTTTACGACGAAGCACATATTTTTTTCTCACTAATCAATAAAACAAAAGAAGTACTATACATTACAGAATGTGTTACCAGCTGTTCTAAAAGAGTTACTAGTCTAGTGATTTTCATTTGTCAACAACTTGCATTATAAAAATGACTAAATGGACATATCTCTTTCATCATAGAGGCCGCACCAACACTTGTATGTTGACACTTATCGGATACCTTCGTCACAAGAGATTAGTAGCTACAGGTGTCATCAGGCTGAAGTCACCTCGCTGAACCACTACCTGGTATCCCACAACTTCTTCAAGTCAAGTCTCGAAATTCAGTCAACCAACTATCTAACAATGACAATTCAAACATTATTCAGTCCATATAGTTAAACTTGTGATGATAGAGAAGCACTTTGAGAAACACTCCTCCATCATCCCACATAGCAACATTACGGAAGACAATGCCAGAGATGATGTTTGCGGGGCTAATCTTCAGGATCCACAGGAACTATCACATATGGTATAAACAGCTGAATAGTTTGTATCCAGTTGATACCACCGAAAAGGACCACTAGCCTATTAGGAATCTCAGACAAAATTTTATACTATCTCCTGACCAGCAACCAAAAGACAGCACAACGATTGGCCACTAAACATACTTTACCTCTTTAATGATTAAAGCTATTTTGAGAATCCTTGTCCCTAATTTATCCCTTAATGCTACAGAACCGTGTGCCACACCAAAAACTTTGTCCGTTTTTTTAACCCTCTATGGCCCAATGTGACTCTCAAGTAACAACCATTTTAACGCTCTTTTGTTGTCCTATGATGAAAATTTTCCATTGCGGACATTTGTGACCTGAAAGTCACAACATGGACGCCTTGTATGAGGCTTGTTTGGCTATTTAGTTCATAATGTACTGAACAGGTTGAAGCTAAAGCAACACTCACAGCCAGTTTGCATTTTGATGTTACTGGTGGCACTTAGAACAAATTTATTTTATATATCTCTGCAATATAATTTGAAAGAAAAATATCAGGCACTACGAGTAAAAGTAAAACTATAGTTTAAAGCACTAAACATCATATAGAAGTGTATACCATTTATTATTTTAATGAAAGTTGCATTGGACCACAACAGTCATCATAATAAGTTAGGTTATGGATGCACACTGGAGTAGAAGGAAAACTGTTTGTCCAAAATTGTCTAAAATTCAATATAGTTACACTCCCTTTTGTATATAAAGTATAAATTTTGGAATTATACTTCTGGTATACACCATACATTTGATAGCTACACTTTGCAAACAAAATGAAGCTTTCAAATTCAAATTCTTTTAGGTCTAATATTATGAATCCTCATATTTTATGGCATGAAGAATAAAAATAATATAATTGCTCGTTCAATAAATGGATATGAGTCAGATGACTCAGTTATTGTATCTGATAGTGATGAAGAAAAGGAGATTCAAGCAACTAGAGCCAACACAATTATATCGGAAATTGAGGAAGAATTAGCTGATGAGGTATGCGTAAATAAAGCAGCATCTCTGCCACTCCTGTTGTAGATGTGGAAGAAACAGATGAAGACATTTCTGATGATAATAATGTGATGTGGAGAATATCAAGAGGCTGATTGGTTCTACCAGTACTTCCATGGAAAGTGCTGTTGTTTTCAGGTTCTGATTCTTTACAGCCACCAAAAGAAATCATTGGCGAAAATTGTCTTTCTTCGATTTCTTGTCAAACAAATTTTTACAGTGCTCGAAATACTCCAGTCAACAGCATAAATGTTACTACTGAAGAGATTATACAGTTCATGTGATGTTACTTTCTTATATACATATGTCCCAGATCTAGAATGTTGTAATAGCCCATTCAGAATTTTAATTTTTTATTTATTACATTGTTTGGAATTTCACAGAGAAATGGACAGTGAAAAGTTAGTTATTGTGTAAAGGTTTTATTTTGATTTTAATGTGCGCAATGCCTTAAGGAATTTCTGCTATAGCCTTGTGGCCCATTGTGACTTTAAAGTAACAAAATATTATTTTTAATTAAAATTACATTTTTCTAGTTCGACAAATTCTTATAAGTTTCGTAATGCAACTTAAACAATAATACTGGTGAAAAATATTTTTACCATCGTAGTAAACAAATTTGGGCTGTAGAGGGTTAACATTTTTATAATAGTGTTTTGTGGCATTATTTATTTTTGAAATATTACCGTAATAATTCCCCAGCTGTTTGCAATTCCACAAATTTAACAATGAGAAAATAAGCTTCATTCACTTGAATAACAGTTATAAAACATGCTATATTAAGATCTAAAATAAGAGTCAGGCTATTGGTACCTTTTTGAGCCAGAAATTCAGTGTATTATGTGGATATTTAAGCTGTTACAACATTTTTGAAGAAATAAAAGATAATGTAAGCCTCGTTATGGATAAAGCAAACAAAGGTATACCTTAACATAAAACATATTGAAACTGAGCAGATACATTAGTAGCTATAAAGGTTAGTTATTTTCTGAGGATAATGTGAAAGCATTTTTAAAAATTACAGAAAAATACATCATATATCACAGCTGGAATTGTCTACAACAGTTCACAATACATCACCCGATTTACTCGGCAGGTTGGCTGCACGCAACTTGATGCATTAGCTCAAGATGGAAAATAATGACGCTGCTCTCAGTTGTTTTTATTTGTTGTTGCTGCTGTTTACCTCTGCTACTACTTTTCCTTATTCTAGGCTATTTATTTCTTAAATCAGGCACATATATTTATTAGTACAGCTTTTCTGGCATGTTTCCTGTTTTGCCTCAATGCTTTATTATGATTACTACTTGGATATATTACTATAATTTTACTCTTTAAATCTACACATAGGGCAGAGCAAACGATTCAGTGTACTCAAAATTCAAAACAAAAAATGGACTGAATTAACTGAACATAATATACCTTCTTCAAACTTCACAAATCTTTCCTATCTATCATTTTGAGATTTTTTTCAACATAGTAACAACAGACTTACTTTTACGAGCTGTATTCCCTCTCTGTTTTATGTACAATTTTATATTTCATCTACGATATTGCTTACCAAACAAGGTTTGAAACTCCTGTTAAAAGAAGGTACTGTTAGATACTGTAATCCTGCATTCAATACTTGTTTCACATAAAACAGATGTAAATGTAATATCTTTGGAGCTGCAGGGTAATAAAAGAAACAAAGTGAAGGTTTAAAAGTAAATTGTCTGAAAGCTGCTACACAAACTACTTTTCATCGTAAGTCAGAAAAGTTATGCCAAAGGTCACTCTCTCAGGCGAAACAGAAATTTTGTTTGGTTCTTCATAAGTATCACTTGGTGCTAAAACTGTTGATTTCCACAATTTTCGACCTACTAACTTGAAAAATATTTTACACTCTGTTTAATATAATTGTATTAAGTGAATTTTTATTGCCCATACTCGTCCTTGTAACAATATAGCACACATACTAGGTGGCGCATCTGCCACGACTTTCAAGTAAGAAGTTATCCCTTCTTGCGTTAGAACAATTGCAGAACGCGATGGGTCAGATCCAGTTAAATGGACGGCAGTGGTGTGAACGAATTTTGTTCTGCTTCCAGCGACAAGTGTTAGTTTCCAGGCTTGAACTAGCGTGTATACTACGTGTTAACAGACAAGGATAGCGTTTAAGCTAAAGGTTTTCTATTTTAGGGAGAATAAACGCACTTTACAGATTGGCAATTTACTTATAAAATGTTATTTTATTTGACCGTAACTAGCCATAACTATCTGTACATTCTCCACTGCGTACTTAAGAGTATATCGAGAAAGTATTGCGTTCCACCCAAAATTTCAATTCTGACATTTTAGTGGAAATGTAGAGAACAATATCTTGTACTTGTCGTGTGTTATCATTTTATCACTAGAATTATGAAGGATTTTATACAGTGAGATCCATATATATCTGAACCATTTCAATAGGCCATTTTGTTGTTTGTTTTTGTAATTTACGTCCTCCAACGTTAAGTCAAATTGGACGATGAATGGAATGGGTCAAATGATGCTCAAATGAGCCCAGGGTCCATAGACCCTAAAGTTACCCGACTTCGTTTTTCAGGATAAGGGAAAACCCCGGAAGAAACCTTATCCAGGTAACTCACACTCACCGAGATTCTAACTTGGGACCTCTTGAACGTGAGGCAGACACTCTACCACCACGCTACCGAGGCGGGCTCAATAGGTCATAATTTCACTTTTAATGCTCTCAGTGGCTCTGAGAGAATTAACAACACTGATAATTTTTGACAACTGACAGTCTCAAATGTGCCATTTTCTTTTATACGACTGTGACACTCAAGTTTATATGGGTATCTACAATACATTTGTGGAGCAGCTGTAGGATATCAAATTGAAAGAAAGATATTTCCAGCAGGATGGAGCAACGTGTCATACATCTAATGACACCATGGAACTTGTAACCAGTTTCTTTAATAATCGAATAATCTCAAAAGGTCTGTGGCCCCCCCCCCAGATCCCCTGACCTAACCTCACCAGATTTTTTCTTGAGGGTGTATCTGAAAATAGAGTTTACAAGAATAGGACACGGATAATTGATGTTCTCAAGAAATCCATTTGAATCGAAATAAGTAATATTGGCGAGGATACTCTCCGTAAAACATCAGAGAACTTCAGAGAATATGGTGAGACGAGAGCTAACATGTATAGATGCTGGTGGAGGACACTTCCAACATTTTCTCTGAGATATAAATAGTGTAATGTAATTTCCCAATTGTATATTATATTCTCCAAAAGTTGCAAATATGTCCTATTATTGGTTTAAAAGTTATTTTGGTTTGAAATGGTTCAAGTTTAAATGGGTCGCACTGTAATATTACATGAGCGTTTCATTTGCTTCGTATGAATTCAAATCTTTTATGGGCTGACGCGCGAGAGACATGGTTAGCCATTGGGCTCATCAGGCAAGTGCCATGTAAGCGTATTCCTCTGTGCACTAAGCTGATAAAATATCAAATGCCTCTAAGGGACACGAGAGATGGTTTCCAAAATGACAGCACATCTTATGAAATGAACACAGACATGTATGTAGCCTAAAATAAGGACCATTAAATGAAACTGAATGAAACGATACAACAGAGTAAAGCAAAGTTTCGATAATGTTTGCGTACAAAGTCTGAGATCTGCATATTGTTTCACATTTTGTTTATCATTAGTTAAACCGCACATCTGTCGCATTAATGTTTTTGTTCTAGATTAAATTATACTTTTATTGTGCATATTCCAAAATTTTACAATTTACAACATTTAGCTGAATTTATTTGTCATTATCTTGTTGTTACCTTGGCTTACATGATATCCTGGTCTTCTGCTCCGCCAGGTAGCTCTTAACCTCAATACCTCCTTGTTACGTAATTAGTCCAATTCCGCCCCTCAGCTTCCTTTCTTATATTCTTTACATTCCTGGCCCATTTTTTTTTTTTTTTTTTTTTTTTACTTTCTGCCAGAGCTCACCGATACTTCTTACCTTATTTTCCTCCCTGCCCGTTAGCATTTTTATAGCTACTATCCTCTTATCTACGTTCTCCATTTTTTTCTCCCACACCTTTTTTCTCCACATTGCAACCTCCTCGAATTCTGTTACATAGTGTTCTATGCTTTCTTTTCCCCCACACAATTCACAAATTCCCTTTTCCGTACATCTTATCCCTCTTAGAAATATTGTTCCTGTTTTCATTCAAGCTAACCCTTCTCTCTCTTGCCTATTTGAGAAAACGCCACTGAAATCAACATGCCTTCATTTTTGCATGATTTACTTTTCTAAGCTTTGCAGCGTGTGTAAACAAGGTGTAAAAGGTGTAAAAGATCTGACGCGCTGCACTCATATGATTTTCTGTACTCTTGTAAAATTGTTCCTGCAAATGCTTATCGCTATAGTTCATAACATTTCAGATAAGGTTAATTTATTGCTAAGTTTGTTGTAGGTGCAAGGTTAATATGGCAATGCAGTAGGCTTTAGGAGATAGCGAACCTATTAAACAACAGGTGACTTTTGACGTCTTTTGCATTCCGTATTCAGTTCTCCTTGCATAGACAAGAATTAAAAATGAATATTGGCTTTCCATTTGAGCAAAACTGAAAGCATTGGAAGATTCAGAGAAATTCTAGAAAGTATGGTATACCTTCAAAATTATTCACTACACCAAAAGATATGTATAGGATACGTTGTGTGTTTTAATGAAGTTTCCAGCTTTGGTGTAATAAAATTTTGTCTATATCTTAAGGCTTCCGAATGATGCAAAGCCATCCAGAATGTAGAGATCATTTGAGAACATTCCCAGAAAATTCAAGATACAGGTTATATTTGTCATGAAAATATTTAAACATATATTTTAAATAAAAACGTTAAATATATATGTAAGAAAGCCACAATTTTAAAACATGCTACTTATAAAGTCTAGTCTGGAGTGGAGGGAATTTCTTGAAAATCTCCTTGTCACAGAATTGAAAAGCTCAACACAATACGGTCGGTATTTAAGGTAATTCTTGTGTATCAGTTACATTGTGACATCATTACTTTAATTAATGATTTGAGCGAATGAAAAATATATGCATATAGACCAATAAAAGGATTAGTATGTTTTTAAATTTTAAATTCAATCCCTTTTTATTCCCTACAGGGTATCATATCAAAACAGAGTAATATGCATTGTAACCAAGTGTGAACACACTTTCAGACAGAAGAGAAAGTGCATACATTTGAATTAAAATATTTCCTTGTTTATCACTCACTTGTCATCCTAAAGTTTCCAACATTGTAAAGAAGACGTCACTAAGGAGCACACGTGCGTTGCTGCTCATCTGCACACAATGTAATGGAATAATAATGATGTAAGTTGACCGCTACCGGAAATACTAGCCTTACGTGTATTTGAGGTTAATGTAGGCACACTAGCTTTAATATGACAGAACATTCGATTTGTACGGCTAAGAACTGGAGACCATAACTGGGACATTCAGTGCTTTGTGTCAAGTTACGCATTGACAAGGTTTGTTATTACTTCCAAAATAAGTGTCGTGCAAGTGGTTTACAGTAATGGGCGAGGTATTCTCAACGTCTCTAGCAATGAGTGTGACGTACGCAAGATGAAATAGGCTTTAGTTTAATTATTACTAATTATACCTAAAATTTATATTATTTGATTGCTATTCTATCTATCGCTTAGGCCATTATCTTAGTGCAGTGTCAGTGCAGCTGCGGGAAATTCGGATTAGATGCGGCGCAATGACATTTCTCGCTATAAGACCTGCTTTTATTTTTATATAACAAGTCATTTTGAAAACATTTTCCTTGCAAAGGTTAGCTTGAGATGAAGAATTTTCTTTAATTAATTCCTGTGTCATCCTTGAAAGATATAATCTCCAAACACCACATTTTCTTGATATCTCCTTTTTAATGTATGCTGCCAGCCAGTGACCAGGGCCGCTTACCTAACGTAAGCTCCTCACTTTCCTCGTGATGCTGACTGAGCATAGGTCCTACACCCGGGACTTAAAATCCGCACCCCATGGGTGGGATCGAACCCAGACCGCTTAACTGTTTCTCATTAGAGTTCAAAATGTTCATGGAGTCCTTCCAAATTTGTCCTTACCTCCTCAGTCAGTTTTAACTCGATCAGGTTCTTGGTTAAAGGCTGTGTGATTCTACACAGAACATTTCAATGAAGTAAAAACATTGCTATCCTCCATAGATGCTAAAGATGCAAGCAACATTGTCACAGCACAAGAATGCTTTGCTAATTTTGGCATCCGAGATAAGATAAAGTGCATGCATAACCGCTTCTCCAAAATATCTGTTGTTATAACACAGTTGGAAGCTCGAAATAATAATTTGAACATTCATTTTCTTCAATAGATAAAATTTCAGTAACTTAAGTCTTCAGAGATTCACGGTAGTGTGAAAACTGCCTTTGAGAAACTCGGGTATTAATGAAAAATCCTGGTTATGTAACACTGTGTAAAATTTATTCAAAATTTTCTAGTACAGAAACGTATATCAAACAGAAATTCATCCATAGAGAACTGCGATGCTTTTCACATGTACCAGTAACATCACGTGACGTCGAAAAATCCTTTTCACAGTATAAAAATTATCCACCAAAAAAACGCAGAAGCATCCCTCAAAAAAATCTCAAGATAACTCTCATGTAATGTAACAAGCTTGGGGGAGGTAAAAATTCTACCAAAGAATACGCTTTTTATTTGCTTATTTGCTGTGCTTATTTGTTTCATTTTTCGTGCTTATTTACTTGCTTATTTCACCATTTGATTGTGCTTACAAATCTGGGCTCTAGCTATCACGAAGTAAACAGAACAATAATACAAAAACAGAGGTACGTTTGTATCTAGAAATATTACCTTGTAATTTGTATGCTTCCACACACGCACATAGAGTTTAAATTGAGTGGTTAAATACAATGATTGCTTCACCTACCCTTGCGAGGTAAAAATAATGTTTAGGGGACCTCAAAACCTGTATTCACAGTAAAATGTCTATATAGAATTTGAGGTGGAATGTAAATATATCAGCAGTCAACGCAAATTCCAGTGTCCAGAGGGGTTATCTGTAAAAATCTCTGTATTCGGCAAAACTATTTCACAACCGCTGTAGTGTTCAAACGATTCAACTTTATCAACAAACTCTTTGGTAATACAGGTAATCCTTTAGAAAACCGATTGGTTAAAATATTAATTTAAAATTTTAATCAACTTGCCTGCAGAGTTTGCTGTTCGGACTACAGTAATCAATATGTATATTAAATGTCAAGCAGAGATATCCGCATAATATTTTAATCTTCACTGATATATCAATTACAAACATAAATATGCATGTTTGGCTAGACCATTTCATTTACGGATGGCATACAATTTCTGGTTCTTTGTAAATATCGATTGTTTTGTTTCTTACGAGCTCGTGACTCGCATATACCGACTTTGACAATCACTATGTCAATGTTTATTGTATTTTCTACTGCATTTTAATCGGGTTAAAGAAGTAGGCAAGCTATTTTATTGCAGATTTTCTTATAATTATAACGGCAATATGGGAAAGCACCAGGCTCTAAGCGATAGTCAAATGTTTCAAAGCTAGTTGCTAAGTGACGTTTTTGAAACGTTCCCATTTCAGGCGAAGAGGTGATATACTAATGATGCATTTCTGCTTAAGAGAAGTATAAGCAAAGAATAACAATGGCTAATAATACTGCTATATTTAGAAGTGTTACTTGAAGAGCATTGGAAGGAATAATTCCTGCAAATGCTTCACTCACAAGAAAGTTATATTTAATATAAGTTATGCGATATTAAAATCTAGTATAATTTTCGTGTAGTAAGACTATCTCTTACGCTTATCAATTATGCAAATGTCATTCGGTATGAAGTGAATTTTTAGGACATTGCCAAGAAATTCTGTCATAACATAAGGTATATTAATCAAAATCATTATAAATATATTTAGAGCATTAAAATTCCAACAAAATAGATGTTCGATATAAAGGATATTCTTAACAAGATTTTCCTTCGTGTCGTATCCTTTAAAAATGTTGAACTTAAATAACTTAACCGATCTTTTGGATTTATTTGTGAGGTTTACACACACATACACACACAAGTACGAACCTATTTATATTATCGTTTTATTCAGATGTCCTCATAACGTGTTTTTGGACAGAAACCTCGGTATCGAGCTTTGGATGGGATGTACTACCTTCTCTAACCGCTACGTACTTGGTGTAGAAGGTAAAGATTGTAAAGGCACTAATTAATTCTGAAAATAAAATACTGCTTCGTCAGTTCAAAAAAATTAAACACATCTCAAAAGAGATGTCATTAACGTTATTTGGTGCCTAAGGGAAGATGCTGAGTTTACTCCCTGCGTAAATATAATTACGGAACTGCAGTTACTTATACGATTTAAATGTTAAAACTTTAATGGCACTACAGCTTAACATAACTAAGCCTATTGCAAGTTCTCTCATAAATCGTTGGATTCAGTTTTAATTTTTTTCAGATTTCCAGCAGCTTTTCCTCTGTAAGAGTACTGTTTCTTCAGCTTTCATCAGGAATAAATCTCTTTTCCCCAAATCTATTCACAATATTAGGAACTGTTTCTCTACTAGATGCTCGAACAGAAATCCGTCTGATTTTTCTGGAAGGGTTTCTGTCACTTACTTGAAGACAGCACATGAAAATTTTGGTGTTATAACTGTAATGTACCACCATGGCAGACAAAGGCCTATTCTTGTAACGTATCAGTCCCTGTGCAAATACTTAACGTAAGCCGATTATCCGGCATACGGTGATGAAACGAAGAGGAGGGAAAACAAAACAGCGTAGCAGTAAGAATTCATAGTAGAGCCACATGATCAAACGAAACTTAAAGGTTAATTTTTTTCTTCCTTTAAATATTAAGAAGTCAAAATCTTTATTATTACAGAAACTACGAGGGCTGTTCAATAAATAATGGCCATAACTTTTTTACGGTCATAATTTTTCGCACTGAAATCCAATCTTATTATATTCTATTAGCTTAATGCGAAACAAACATGCCGTAGTAGCTTCATTTTTGGTTCCCGCCTGTGAGAACCAGGCAAGTTCAGACATGTTCAGCATCACCTACCGCTACAATGGAGGTAACACGCGAGGAACTGCTTTCGTCTCAACAAATCTTCAGTTGAGGCCTATACAATGTTACAGGAGGCCTATAGAGAGTCTGTTCTTCCCTACAGCACAGCTCCAAGGTGGTTTAAAATGTTTAAAGAGAGGAGACAATCAATTTCAAAGGAAGGTGGACCGGTGCTCCAGTTACTGCTCTTACGGAAGAAAGCATCAACACTGCTGCTGCAATTGTAAGAGAGGATCGACGAAGTACTTTAAGATCACTTTCTGAAATACTGAACATTTCATTGGGTGCCACCCACACGTTGGTGACAAACACTACACATGAGACGTGTTTATGCGCGATGGTTTCCAAGACTGTTGATTCCCGAACAAAAGAACATTCACATGCATGTCTGCATGCAGTTAAAGTTGATGTTAGAGGAATATCCGGAGTTTCTTTCAAACGTAATCACTGCTGATGAAATTTGGCTACATCATTTTGATCCTGACAGCAAACAGCAAAGCTCAGTGTGAAAATCTACTTCAACACCAACCCCCCAAAAGCAAAAGTGGTTGCTTCTACTGGGAAAGTTATGGTCATCTCATTCTTTGATATTCATGGAATGGTTTATCAGCATGTTTTACCTGCACACACATCAGTAACTGGACAATATTACAGGGATGTCCTGAAAACATTGCAAGTCCATATCAGACGCAAAAGACCACATTTCCTTGAAGCAGGCTGGATGTTGCACCCGATAATGCGCGGCTGCCAATGTTGTTTCTGAATATCTTGCAAAAATCAACGTGAAGTGCATCTCTCACCTTCGATGGGATTTAGCCCCATGCGACTTTTTTCTATTCTCTAACTTGAAGAAACGCCTTCGTGTGAGGCATTATCCATCATCAGAAGCAGTGGTGAAGGCTGCGGAGGCGATTTTGCAGGATCTCTCGAAAAATGTTTTCCAGCATGTCTTTGAAGACTGGTAGAAACGCGGGAAAAGTGCATCGCATTCAGCGGAGACTATTTTGAGAACGACCATCAAAATTATGAGGATGAGCAAAAGGTACGTTGTCAAAAAAAGTTGTGATCATTCTATATTGAACAGCCCTCGTATTTTACAGTTATATTTTGTATATGATAAAATGTGTTTATTATAAAACCCGCATATGTGCTGCTTTATTCTTTAAATGCAGAGATCCTCTCTCTCATTTTCTTGTTATTTCTGCCTTCATCTTACTCTTCATCTTACTCCTAATCTCTTCTATTCTTTTTTTGGCCTCTCCTTCATTCTCCTTTTTGTTCTCGCCCCAACCGTCACCTCTTTTTCACTACTGACTGAAGGTCCGTTTTATGTATACGGTTTATAAACTCCAAAGAAAGGTGATGAGAAATCACTAACTGGTTTGCTTCTTTGTCTTTTAACTCTTGAGGAATTTATTGATATGACATCCTTGTTAACGTTTCTTTTTATTCTTATTACATATTCATCCATACTCCTATTTTGTTTATGAATTCTCTAAAATGTTGTTTTTAATTTCTATTCCTTGTTTCGTTATACTTTTAGACCTTGAATTTGAATTTTACACCTCTGCTGACCTGCATTCACCTTATTAAAACGTTTGCTGTAAATATGTTGATTCCTTGGTAAGCTTCAACACGATCTGAATGTTTGTAACAACTAATTTATGCATTTGCTAGATTCCTTTCCCAATATTTTGATTTCATGATATATAATATTCCTGCTAGAATGCAGTTTCCTCCAATAAAAGTTTTCTGATAAATACAGGCTGTCGGAGGCGCAAATGCAGATATTTATATCTGCAATTGGGTACAGTATAATGAACAATGTTTGATTAATTTGCAGATTTATATATTTTATTATCAACAGCAGTATGTTTTTCTATGGTAATTACAGGTGGATATGGGCTTATGAGTTTAATTTTCTCTTAGAAGCGTAGCGTTGGCCTTGTGTGAAGAATATTGCGTAAGAGGCGTTCGAAAGCTTCCTGTAAGGTCAAAAACCTCACACTTGTAACGTGAGACCAATAACCTCAAAGATCGGTAACGTTCAAGGGTGTCAAAAATTGGAAATCAAACGGCTAGTCTGTATTGATAAGCGTTTCTCATTTTGTAGGACAGTTGCAAACGTGAAGTTAACATCGTTCGGTAAGTTAAGTGAGGCGTTCATAGGGAAACTTAAAGAAAAAAAAGAACATACGCTGCATTGAGTGCATATTAAGATCACAATTAACGAATGATCTACATATTCGCATTTAGCATGCGTATAGAATTTCCTATCCTTGTTGCAAATGGTAGTACCCTTTTTACATTGTTTATTAAGTGCCTTTTGTTTATCAGTGGCGTTTTGTTTTCTTTCCTTTTAATTTACGTCCTCCAATGTTAAGCCAATCGGATGATGGATGAAATGGTAAAATGATGCTCAAAGGAGCTTAGAGTTACCCGTCATTCATCTCTCAGGATAAGGGAAAACACCGGAAGAAACCAATGTTGAAATGAAATCCATCAGATGCTTATTCATGATGCTGGATTACAGTTCAGCTCCTCTTGGAAATCGGCCTTAAAAATTTAAATCCGTCGGCTTAAGAAGCACATATCGACACATTTTGATCATCAAGGTACTTAGGTTTCTTTGAACTAATTACATAAATTTCTATACTCAAGCCATCTCCTGACGTGGCATTTAATTTACTGCACAATCTTTTGTTTCTCGAGAAAACCTGGGATACATTCTTTGCCAGGAAAGCTCAAGGTCTTATTTTAGTTTAGTTAGTTTTAGCTTAGCTTTTCAGTTTTAGTTCTTCATTTAGTTCGTTTAGTTAATTTAGTAGTATTTCTTGTTAGTGGTTCAATCTAGGGTAAAGGGAGGTATTTTCGTGACAAAGGCAATTTCGTGATACTTTTTAGAAGGGATGTCATAGAGAACCCAGTTGGTGTTAACGCGCTTTTCGATAGCTCCTGAACTCTAGGAACAAATATGTCAACTACCAACTTTGAAAGACGAGTTAACACCAACTGGTTTCTCTGTGAACTCCCTTCGATAAATAATCACGAAATTGCCTATGTCACGAAAATGCCTCTCTTTACCCTACTTTCATCCATTAAGCTTCTTATTTAATAAGAGGATAGAAGTTGATATAAGCTACTGCATGCTTGGATTAAAATGTCAAAGAAATTAAAAATAATAGATAGCTATTTCATGAACACAAAAAGAGATAGTATTTAATTTCATTATCCTCAAGGTTGTATCTTAAAATATTATTAACAATAACGTTTTAACAATTTAATAACTAAGGAAAAGAGGACAAATACTCCTGTATACTTCAGAAAAAGAAACTACACTTCGGAGTACATTAGTAGTACCACCAAAACTGTATTCAGAGATGAAGTGAACTGTGATTACAGTCTGATTTTTAAAAGAAGATACGTAAAGGTCATCTGTTTCTCCACGTGATGTGCTGCAATGTTGCTCATCCGCAGAGAGGAAGTAACGCAGATACCCTTTCTTTATCCCTTCAACACTTGAAACAAAAACAGAGCTCGAGTTATCTCACCTCAACAGAAACATGCACAGTTATTCTGTATTAGCCTTCTTTAAGAACAAATTTAAGTTGATCACACATTCACTGTGTTGTAGCATCTTCCATGTCTGAGTTCTTTGAAATGTTTTTTTTTTTTTCCACTAGGTAACTAATATTCCATACTTACCGTTATTGTTGTTATACATCGTAAGTTCCGTAGGGGAGGGAATCCGTCCCCTTCAGCTACCGTGTGTGAGAGCTGCGGAACCCTAGCACTCGTGGTACCTTAAACGTTACTAGAGGAACCTCGAGCCGAACATTCTAGGCCCAACCGTAGGGGAGTTGTTCCGATTGGGTTAGACTCGAGGGGAAGTGGTTCCCGATAACCATGGGAGATCGGTTACGTCGCCGGACGGGATTGACGGAAGCCATATATTCCCGCGTACTAACCTGCCCTACCGAGGTTATTCGGTAGCCTTCACCTTTGGGATCGTAATTTGACATTCCCGCAATAGTGTGGTAAGTATTTCTACATAGCAGCACATATAGGCAATGTACGTTCTAAAATCTAATATTAATCTTCAATTATATTTCTTAATATTTTAGCTAACATCTTAACTATTAAAATTCAGATTGGTATAAATACACATAGTGCAAAAAAAAATAGTATGCAATACACATGTGGTAAGTACATAACAGAATCTCGGAAATAGAGAAATCTCGGCGCAAGCACCACGTTTCTTCAAACCTTTCCTCGTTCCGGATACATTAGTATCGCAATATACTATTTATAACGACTTTGTCAATTGCCATGTTCACATCAACGCCGCCGATATGCCGGAATTTTGACTCATATGAATTGTTTCACACACAAGCATATCTACTGACATGGGGCTGTCGCTTTTGGTTGAAAGGAACAAGCGGTTCATTGATAAGCAGCAAACCCTCTTCTTCCTGTTCAAAGAATTCCCTAAGAGAACAGACAAATTCTTTAGCTTGACTATGCAATGTAACACTCCGACTATAAGCTGATCTTTGCTTTGGGCCATGAATCCTCGGTCCAGCTCTAATCCTACTGCCATTACGTCTTGCTTTCATAACAATGTATTTTAATTGTGTTTTTACAAAGTAGGCTAACAATACACAGGGCAACTGAACACAAGCAAACAGCTATACCGCTCGCAAAAGTTAAGGGCATATGAACGCTGGCCAAATGCTCAAGTGGAGCGCTGTAGCCAAGTGCACCTGCAGATGTTCCGTGTGCATATAAGAGCAGTTTTACCCGGCAGCAAAAGTTTTGGCTAATCTTCCCGTAATTAAGCAACACATTAAACATTCTTAAAACATTAAGATCTTACCTTGACACACGTCACAGCAGTGGAACAGCAACCACGCTTTCCAATCCAGTAACTCGCTTTCCGACTTCATGGATCTTTCGTGGAGATTGAAACACAGGCACGCTCCCTTTTCCTAAGGATGAAGCTGCTTCACTACAAATTCGTGACACTGTGTGTATACTACCTACACGACAAGGTTACACTGTTAATTGCTGGGATTTTGAAAAAATTTGCAGTTGCCTTATATCCTGGATTGAAGAGCTTTCGTAAAAACTTTTTCATATTAAATATAACTGTTCTGCCGTGAGAATGAATCACTTCACGTTTGTGGATCGAAAAATCACTTATCCCAGCTTCGAGGAACATGTTCATGAACTCGGATCATGAACATTGGAAAAGTGTATGTGTATAGTAATAATTTAATGCAATATTAACAATACTTCAGCTCGAGTTCAACACACAACTTAGCGATGCACTTCACTTTAACAAAACGACACCTCTACTCTGAAAACGAACTGAAAATTAACTATTTAAAATCACGTGACTTCTGTTTTAACAGTAGGTGCATTACTTATTTATGCTTGAGATAAATGTTATGAGGAAAGATTGGTTTTGTTTTTCAGGCTTATCTCTGTTGAATGGATGGATGTTGGGTGTAGACATAACCATGTGAAGGTGAAAAGTGCATCGCTCGCGTTATAAGAATCGTAGAGACAAGCCGTACAAGGCCATGATTCGAAAGTAATATTCTTTCTTGTTATAATATTGGCATCTATTATTTGCACGTATTTATCCGTAACATTTAACTATATCACGTGAAGATAAAACGTGTATCTCTCGTGTTCTAAATATTCTAGAGGCAGGAGTTTTGTACGGTCATGATCAGAAAATAATATTCTTTCTTATTATAAGATTGGCATCTGTAATATTCAAATAATTATGCGTAACATTTAACCATAACCACGTGAAAGATAAAACGTCCATCGCTCATGTTATAAGTAGCATGGAGACAGGATTTTTGTCAGAAAGTAGAATTCTTTCTTATTGTAAAATTGGCATCGGTCAATTTTCAAACATTTATCCGAGCGTAATTATGGTTATAAGAATCATTACTAACACCCGCAACAGTTGCTCCTATAAAGATATGTTTAGAATTTAGAAGATATTAACGCTTCCTTGCATGTATATATTCTCGATCCTAAAATTCTTTGTATGCAATCGTGCCTTATTTGCAACAAATAATGTAATTTACAGAATAAACACTAGACAAAAGTATAATATCCATTATCCCAGTGCTAAAATTCCTTGCTTCCAGAAAGGTGTGTATTATGAAACTATGAACATATTTGGCGTACTTCCTAATGTTCATAAAGAAAAAAAATTGATAATTTCGGTGCTTTTAAAAATGCTGTTAGAGAGTACCTTTGCTCAAAATATTTTTATTCTGTACAAGATTAATTGAATGACAAATTATCCAGATAATGCTTATGTAGCTCTGTAAGTAGTATCTGTTCCAATGACAAATCATTACCAATAAATCTTTGATGCAAGTTGAAAGTTTATTTTTAATGCATATGTATTTAATAAATAACAAGAATGGTATCCATTGCAAAAAGGTTGAGACGTACTGGCATAAGCCAAGTGAAAACTGAATTAAAAAGTGTTTGATTTTGTATCATATATAATTATCCCTGCTTT
Organism: Mantis religiosa; assembly: GCA_030765055.1. Taxonomy (NCBI): domain Eukaryota; kingdom Metazoa; phylum Arthropoda; class Insecta; order Mantodea; family Mantidae; genus Mantis; species Mantis religiosa. Next base: position 70,845,647 of record CM060955.1, on the reverse strand, counting down.
GTTTTCCATAGTGTTGTTCATATTGTCTGTATACTATAATATGTGTCTTATGTTAACTTTTGTACATATATATGCCTTTAAAGTTTATACCTCTGGACATGTTCAATGGACACAGCCTGTTTTGGCTATAGTTGGTTCTACTGAACGCAAATCAATCTAATCTAATGTAATGTTCTCAGTTCAGTCGAGTGAGATGCGTGTACCACATTCGGCAGCGCTGCTAGGCGGTGCAAGCTTAGGATTGGCTGGAGTCTGCAGAACGGCCCGTCTCCATTTGCCTTTTAACTTTTGCGAAAATTATGGCAACAACTCACCTGAGGAGTACATGATTCACCAGTGTAACCAATCTGTCAACCACGTATCTTTTAAAAAATCAGACTGTACCTACGTCAGACTTTGTAGGAGTTAACTTTTCACTGCTATGTTTATGCATAGCATATCTCAGAAATGAAGTTTCGGTTGTCATACCTAGTAATTAAGATCAGTAGCTCTCAAGTATGCAACAATGATCTCACCACAAACTCCTGTTTACAAATTCCTCTAAAATATTTGTTTTCTACAGAATGAGCCTTTACATTAAAATATAGGCTCAAAAGTGAATACTATTCTGTATATTTAGCAACAGCGCTGTTATATTGTTTGTATTCAAATAACCAGTACTCTCTGTACACAGCAGGGATAGTTGCCACGTTGGTTGCAAACAAAAATATGTAGACATTTATCGTGGTCAGTTAGCTTAGGGGCGTCCGTTGTGCAATTTCTATTGCCTTCTAACTTACTGCACGTGTCCCAACAGAGGTCCACACAGCACCTTGCACACTATAAATTAAATAGGGTCGAATTTGTGTCGTAACTGTGTAGCACACACTAGGTAAAAGAATGCATTCAACTATAAACCTTTCGAGATAAGATAAATGTGACATCACAAATGCTTTAAGGAATATATTGGTAGAGATTATAAGGTGTCACTGCTTAATATTAAACTGTCATATTTTTCGTTGGATACTAGGTCATCAAATTCTCATCGATGGAAGGCTGAATGATAGCTGAATGTTTTTAATGCATGCCCACTTACAGTGGAGTTCGACATCAAATTATTAATGATAGTTGGAGTTTTAGAGTGTATTTTGTTAATTTCTAGGACACGCGACTGTAAGAGGAAGCTTGTTGTTCCCCAGAGATTAGGCGTCTATATGCAGCACATGTGGCTTCCTGATAAAAGTAATTCATAAAACTTTGGTAGATGATTGGTAGATAGAATTTGGGATCCAATCAGCTTCTAAAGAGATTAAAATCAAAGGTCAACTTTAGTGAATTTTGAGAAGTATTTCTGTGTTTTCTCGGATGCTTGCAGGCTAAGTGGGGACTTTTAAAACGCTTCTAGTGGTGATTTCTTTGTTCATAAGTGTGTGAACTGTGAAACAAGGAATGCACTAATCCTTGTTTCACATAAGCTTGCCCCGTATCTCTTAACGGTCACGTGACCTAATCACTTCTCACTGGCTGCTTTTGTGGTAATGACTGTCGTGCGGCAAAAATTAGTTCGTTATTTAACATGGTGATGTATCTTTATATGTGGGAAGAGAATTGTCAAATTTATATTTTCGTAACTATTTGAATTAAATATATTACGCAACAGAGTTGATTTATCGGAAATGCATGTTAATCCTTAAACGAAGTAAAGAGGAGGTTCCTTTGTTCTCAAGCACATGGCACGATAAAACGTGATTTAGCGGTAGTGGTGACATTTGTTTGACTTTTATCACTGGCCTTGTTTTGAACTGGATTAGTCATATATTCCCATTCGTAGGTGTGTTGTGCTGAGTGCGAGAGCTAAATTATTTAATTGATCGTTTATTGCGCGTGTACTTATTATATGTATAATGGCCGAGTCTACCGCCAGTTTTTCGCTGAAGTATCGCAAGGATAATTCTTTACAAACAGGCGAAAAAAGAAATGTGGTGCATATGTTTAATGCACTCACAGAGAAGAATCCGTCTTTGTCAGTGAGAAAAGTCGAACAGCTGTGCTCTGAAGTTACAGGTGTGAGTGTTAGATCCGTAGGAAAATCGCGATGTGAAATTGAGAAAACAGGAAAACTTACCACTCTAGGTAAAAGCAGGAATAAACAAAGGTGCCTGCTCGGAGAAAATACGTGAAAAGTGTTATGCGTCGTCATGTGCATAGCTTTTTCTATAGAAACGAACTCCCTAACATAAGTAACATTTCATCTGCTGTAAATAAAGATGCAGATTTACCAAATTTCAGCAGATTGCTTATACAGCTAGGGTTTGTGAATGAAAAAAGAGGCAAGAAAAATGTGCTAAAAGACAGAGGCGATATTGCTGTGTGACGAAGACGTTGTTTAAGGACAATCAGACTGTACCGAGATACAAATCGCAAAATATACACGAAGAACACACGAAAAGTAAGGTTTGGCGTGACACTTTTAAGACTGAAAGACAAGCATTTCTGAAAGGTATATGTGCTGGTTTAAAAAATCCCAGTGGAAAAGGCCAAAGGCCTTTCATTATACACTCTTTCAGTTTCATTGCTCAGTCATTCAGTTTCAACATGCTCAGTTCATTATAAACTTGTATTTTTGCATGCCTTCCTATCCTTATTTGTATGATTTTATTTATCTTACCGGCAATTATGACGTTTACTGCAGGTTTAAATGTGACGGGAAGACACCGCCTATGGCCTATGGCGCCAAAGCATTAGCCAATTAGGTTGAGGGGGAGGGTAATTGCACATGGTGTGATACATTTCAGCGGGGCAAGGTTATATGAAACAGAGATTAGATACCACTTACTTATCTGTGCAATAAAAGTGAAATCAATTAGGGAATATAGCAAGGAAAACTTATTTATGCACAAATGTGTGCATTTCTATTTCTTTCATTCCCAAATTCATTCTTTGGAAAGTCGGAGCTTGGAGTTCAAACGTTTGAAGGTATTGTTACCCAAACGGCAAGCCCACGATGCCGATCAATAAATGTAGGCAATAAATGTCTAGAAGTAACACGTTAGTCTCCGGTTACCAAGATTTCGGGTTCAAACCCAGTGAAAGAAGATGGATCTTTCGGTAGTAAAAATCATTAGCGTTGCTTGCTAAAAAAGGGAAGTTCTACTTGTGGTCCCGTGTGAAACATAAAAGATGTTCAAGTCCAATAAGGAGCTGAGTACAAATAAACCATCGTTAATTCTCTATATAGAATGAATTGTGAGAACCAGAGCAGTTAATGGGCATCAATAAATGAAAGCTCAATTCAACTGTGGCCTTTTGTTTGTTGGTTTCAACAAATTTACTTACTGTGTTTTAACCCAGTGAAAATAAAGAGTAGGGTAACAACTATTGCGGAAGTGCTTCTCTACTTCTTTGTAAACGTACAGCTGTTAACACGATTGGTTAGGACCCTGAATGATTAACCTTTTATCTTCAGCAGGTTTTCTACTGACTTACTGGTTTCTTCAAAGCTCGGTAGGGAGGAGTCGTGCAGTATCGGCCGGCATACAGTACCGGCTACTACTGTGATTTACCTTTTCGCCTCCATGTGGCAGAAATTTCCAGTAAGCAGTAGCAAGCTTGTGCATACACGTGGACTACAGTCGGATACCTCCTTTCTCTCTTCAGTTCTTTGTCTGCTCTGAGTGCTTGATGGTGATTAGTGTAGCTCTTATCGCAAGGAAGATATCCTGGGGCATATAGCAGTGCTATATTAGCGATCTCTGTAAACCTGTGAGCTAAACATACGTAAACTGAGCAAAAATAGTGACAATAAGTTCCCATGCTTTTGAGTGTATTATATGTAGCAGGGAAATATGTCACTGACAACCTATATTGTAACTGAAAAGGCAGTGGCTGATACTGTAAGACACGTTCTACAAGCGTTATAATTCTAGATTTTTTACTTTCGATGTAATAAAGTACTATAAATAAAAAATAAAAATCATGACCTAATGCTCTCTATAGATCATTCTCGAGGTAAGAGAATAATATAGTAAGATTCCGATTCACCACCACAGTTACAGAGTAAAGTCAAAAAACTTAACCCAGCCGATACTGCACGACCTTCTCCTACAACATAAGTTTGGAAAAAGTGATTGTAGTTAAATCATTAGGTATTATATAAATGATAATCTTCTCCTTTTGAAACATAGTACAGAGGAAATGACAATATGAACAGCGTTGCTTTGCAGAGGTTCCTGGGCTCGATTCCCGGCTGAGGAGTGTGAATATTTGCCTACCGAAGTCCACCCAGAGTCTTGAACTGTGAATGGAGGGTGTTGGATCTAATATCCCAAAACGCACTGTACACCATAGACAATATTTTCTGTTAATTCGGTGAGTGAGAGAGTTAGTGAGTGAGTGAGTGAGTGAGTGAGTGAGTAGTGAGTGAGTGAGTGGGTGGGTGGGTGTATATTTGTGTGTAAGTGTGTGCGAGCAGGATTTTAGGGTCCGTTGTTAGGTTATATGGGTCCAATTATTTTCGAAAAGAAAGCTAGTTGATATGGCCCTTGAAATGAGATGGATCAAAACAAAATATGTAAAAACTGTTATAAGAATTAAACACCTTTTATTGTTAGTGCATATGTTTTAAAGATTTTGTTTCCGAAAAATTTGAAACAAGTCCAGAGATAGTACACGAAGCTTCAATTATTAAACCATTAACTGTGTGTGGAAAAGCTGTGTTTCCTTCTATAATATGAAAGTTGGTGTTTAGGTTTCATTCCCCTATCAAGATCTGAGGCTAGGTGCCATAAGATTCCAGTCGGGCTAGATAGGCCTTGTTTCTTTAGAACAATTAGATTTAATTGTGATTGTATTAACTATAACATATAAGAAACGAAGTAAACATAAACAAAACCATGAAGAAACAGAACCATACCAGGTGAGTTAGCTGCCTCTATTTACTCTGATTTATGTAACCCACAATTTATAGTCTAATGTGAAAACATTGACCCCTTTAGCATAAAACCCGTTATTGCAGCTGTGCCCTTTTGTTCGATACTATATGCACCCAGCATATGGACCAAGTATGAGGACCAAGAAGCTGTAAAAAGCTTAAATAAACATCTTTTCAGGCATATAATACTATCAAGGTAATAAACGAATGATTTCCCAAAGAGCGATGTAGAACACATGCGACCTAACCAACTGGATTGGGTGCGGGGAATATGGAATATGCAAAGGCTACGCTGAAAACCACGTCACATTGCTTTGTATTTTTTTCTTCTCCTAGTCTTCATTGTCTGTATTTTAGTTACTAATTTGCTTATTGTTGCTATTGGTTCTTTTGTGAGCCAGACACACAAGAATTACAATCCGACATTTAGCCCAAGCTGCCTTGCGAACAGATGTTTCTATAACAAATAACCGCAGAACTTAGACCCCCACCTCGGATCTTTAGACATATTTTATAGCTTCATACAGTACTTTGAGCTCTTTTTTGGTAGTTTTAACCCAAATAAAAAAACCTTCATCCAAAAAAGCTTCATCCACCATTAGGATTACTGTATGAGTTAAAGACAGCCGTAATTTGTGACAGAACCGAAAACAATCTACCTAATTCCTACCATTATTAAACATGGCTGTACAAGGGAAACACGTGTTGACTGAAGATTTAAATCTAATTGGTCCCACTGTGTAGATCTGCCATGTTGTGTTCCAATGTCCATTTTGTGTTGCAATGTCAAATGATGCATGTTTTAGGTTGCTCCTTCAGGAGTGTGTTTAATGATGTTGTGAATGTATGCTAATGAATAAAAGTTGGCAAACTCGTCTAAAATTGCTACTGCAACACTCCGTATCTGGGTATGATGTTTTAGGAATCCACAAACATAGTGATTGCTTTCTGGCCCATACAACACTTATGCACTTAGTTGTCTACCCTTTCTCTATAAAGCGTTCTGAAATTCATCAATTAGAAGTCATTCAAGAAAGGCATAAGACACATATGTCGCTTAGCACGTTGCATAACTTAAAAAATACATAGGGGCAGTTGACTCACCTTGTATGCCTTAGTTTCTCCCAGTCATATATGCAGGAAGTCTTACATTTTCTACCACGCATTTACAGAACCAGGAGAAGTGTTCTACCCAAAATTGTCGCCGAGATTTAATCATAAATTAATATTTTGAAACGTTCTGAATCAAAAACAGCATTTTAAACATAGGTGTATGTATATGCAAGTGTGTATACGTTCGTGAGTGCATAAATAGCGTAAATTAAATGTTAAAATGGAGACAAAGGTAGAACTTTATATTCAGCAACATCCAAAAGGTTGACCCTATCGTTTTTCAGAAAAAGAACAAAGAAAGGTAAAGAAATAAAACGAAAGAAACTAATACCAAAATTCATACACACCGAAAATTAAAATTGTTAAAATCTTATAATATACGGCTGCAATGGATTTTAAATTCTCATATGTCTTAATATATTTTAATAAATAAATAAGGTGTATATGTTGTACTTTCTGGGAATAGCCTCTGGAGTCGTTTCATTCTAGATGTCGTTTGCATAAGTGAAGTAGTAAAGTATCTTATTACACATCTCTTTCTCTCCCATTCATACAAAAGAGTATTTGTTCGATCAAAACCTTCTCATAACGGCTGGCTTTTATGCAATTAGACTGTCAGTTTATCCTTCCTAAGGTCAGTGAATGTGAATACTAGGAATCACACTTTTTATTGTAGAAAGTATTTTCTGTCGATGCCAGTCCCATTATAAATAATTTCTCTCCTACTCTTAATTACTCATTGTTGTGAAGGGAACCAGAAAATGAAAGATATCCTGCCGAAAAAAATGTATCTTACGTAATAAGGACTTCTATAAAAACCAAATTTCTACCTATAAAATGAAACAGTTGTCCTTTATTGGATAAATAAAAATAAATTATCCCTTAATTTTGTAGCTTATTCCGCATATGAATATTTTTTCCAGTAAAAATGAAGGTTTAATCATTTCAAGATCTGTCCAGAAAATTTGTAAGCATAGCATGCCTAATGGAAAAAACTAGTTTCGATTTTCAATGTTCCTTCACGAATTGGTCACATTTATGTTCACTCTCACTGAATGCTAGTACATTTACAAGGTTGTAAAGCAGTATTAAGGATAACCTAATTGCTACTTTTGTGAACAGGCACCATGTCTGGGACTCCAAGAATACCGCAGTTTTACGCTGAACAAGACATTCTCATTACCGGAGGAACTGGATTCATCGGAAAAGGCCTCGTAGAGAAGCTACTGAGAAGTTGTCCAGATGTTGGCAACATTTACTTGCTGATGAGAAAAAAAGGCAAGGGTGATGTTACCACACGATTAGAGAAATATCTGAACGAAGCAGTAAGTTTTTTATCATTAATTCTATAAATGTGTGGAACAAATTCACTAATTAACATGAGTTATATAGTAAATATGTCTATGAATTTTCTTCATTTCAGGTGTTCGACCGAGTGAGGAAAGAAAACCCTAAGGCTTTAAGCAAAGTGAAAACGGTACCCGGAGATATTACGTTTCCCAAACTGGGTTTGTCCCCAGACGATCGCCAAATGCTTCAAGAGAACGTTTCCATAATCTTCCACTCAGCAGCAAGCGTACAGTTCGATGACCCCATTAAAAAGGCCTTCTGTGCAAACGTAAAGGCAGCAGTAGAAATGTTAGAGTTTGCTAAAGGCGTCAAAAAGCTTAAGGTAATTATGTCTGTTGGAACTGAGCGATGTCTTGATAACTTGTGAAACTGCCATTGTGAAGGTTCTACTTCTGTTGGGCCTCCCATTCTGTCTTCATAATTGTTCGTGTTTCGCCAGGTTAATGACCCAGTGGTAGAGGGGCTTTTTTTTCTGTGCATTGTTTCCTGTACCCGTCATTTTTTTTTCATCTACTATGTTTCAGGATTAAAGAGCCAGGTGACGGCTGTTGGTATTTACGTTGTGGCGATACGAAAGAATTTACACTTTGTAAAAATTTCACTCTGAAGCTTAGCTGGTCCACTAGGCCCCTCCCTAGGAGCGTCGTTTCACTTTGAGAGACCCTGATTGTAGTTCCCTCAAAGTACCGAGATTGGTAATAATCTGAAATCGCTAGGGACCCTGACCTTCGTAATGTTCATCGTCGTCCGGGTCTGGTAAACTTATGATTTTCCCTTCGTCCATTCTTTCTAGGACTTACCTTGGAAACACAAAACGCGTACAATGGTCCAGGTGCGGCGTTGTGCTCCAGATTGACTGAATAGCCATAAAGCTTCATATTTTGGACCCTAAATAATTCATCTTACAGAATACGAAAACTATTTATAGGATGGAAATAATAATTTCTTCCACACTAGCCCTGTGTAGGCTAAGGTTTGGATGAGTAGAGCCAGACAAAAATTCAATTCCATAGCCGGGATTTGAGCCACGGATCTCCCGTTCTCCGTGCGGTTTCTCTAAACCACTGCCCCATAACATTAAATTCTCCAACTGAATTATGTTTCCCGGTAGAGCACTGGGGGCTCTCATATGCTAGAGACACGCACCTTCTGTGGCGACTTACTCTGCTGTAAGTACATATGTCCCGGGTTTTATAGTTAAACCATTATGTTTTTATTTTAGGTTAATTGATGGAAATAATCATTAATAAGTATTGGATGAGTAGAGTCAGACTCAAAAATTTGTTAGATATTCTCGACCTCAATGTTTATCCTTCTTTTATCAATATTTCTCAGATATTTCTCAAGTAGAGGATGTCTACAAATCTTAAAATTGAAACATATGAGCTATTTACAATATGACAGCATTTAGTTCCACCTCTCCCCTTAACTGCATCTAATGAAAATGTAGTGAATTAAGCATATGCAATCATTTCAGACAAATTACAGGAATTTGAAGGAAAATGTGCTACCTTCTTAAACTAACATTGTAATGCAGATTAATCTCTGTCTTAATTTTCTTGATGCTTTACAAACTGTCTTCTTATAGGCATATATGCACGTGTCCACCACCTTTTCAAACTGTGATAAATCCGAAATAAACGAAGTAATCTATCCTGCATTAATGGACTGGAAGAAACTTGAAGTTTTGATAGACGAAACGGACGAAAGAGTACTAGATACACTCACACCCAAGTAAGTGCACACTAACCATCCTTAAAGTGAAGTATATTTGTTCTCAGTTTGTAATTAATGTGTATTTTAATCAGAATGGCACTGAGAATGTTTTTATTTTTAAAAGGCTTTAAGTAAGGATAGTAACTTAAATTTAACTGCATGTTTTTCTCTCTTCTATTAGATACTATGGACACTTTAAGAAATAACTGCATACTTTAAAGACTTAAAACAGAATATGTTTTACAATATATATTTATTTAGTTTGTACACTTAGCAGTTTTCATGTTAAGTATATTCCTAAATACATTTCTATTTGACCCTTATATGTGATTTACAAATACGATACTCCCGAATAATATATGCAATACAATGAATCTTGAAACTTGATCAAATTTGGTGGTTCAGATCGGAAATGATCTACAGATCACGTCGCAATGATACATCCCCGCCTTACATTGTTCCCCTAAGGTATGAAGGTGTTCCACCAGGGTAAGAGTTCTAAGAAATGAGATCAAGTGAGGTGTTCATACCTATTTTTACTCTTAATACCACAGTTTTAACTTTGTTTTTTAATACGTTTTAATATTCAGAAACTGTAACCCAATAATTCGTACAAAGGAAAGCATTTATAAATATAACAATTGACAGATTTAGAAATTCAGCCTATGTGTGAGCCTACGATCGTCCCCCAGTTGAAGCTCATATTAGAGAAATATTCTTTAAATTTTTATGTTAATTCATATGTTTATATGAGTATATTTATGTGTATGGAAGTTTTCAATGGATGAGTGCTTAGATGCGAAAGGGATGCTTCTGTCCCTAGCTATCACTGAGTTCTGCAAATATTGCTTGGTTTCATCAGTCCTGTTTCTTCTTTTTTCAGTCTAAAACTAATCGGAAAATACTTTGGGTGTAAATTGTAACTTATCATGATCGTTCTAGAAGAATATTCTTTCCATGAATAGTAGCTAGGGAGTTAATTTTAGAAATGATTAACTCAGCCCAATGATGTGAGCCAAAAGTTTGAAAACAGAAAGAAGGAATGATGACTTGGGAACTCTAGCCAAGAAAGTTTCCTGATAATTTTTAAATTGTTAATTTTTGTTGTAAAGGAAATTTGACATTTGTAAATGTATATGGAATAAAAAGGACAAATAAAAAGTTTCTTTGAAATTCAGCTATGCAAAAATGCCTTAGAGTTATATTCTTCTAAACGTTTAGAGGAATTCATTTTTCATAAGTTATGAAATTCGCAGTTATAAATATATAGTTAACGAATTTATGAAATTTTCTCGCTGCAATGACAATTTTCTGTTTGTTTATGGATTTTTATAATCTACATTTTCCCTACAGAGTTCAAAACAATATTATTTAGTCGTTCTTCCATTTTAAAACCAGGTAAAAGTGTATCAGAAGACCCAACTTGCAATTTAAATGATACAAGAGGTAATCCGCCTTTGCCCTTACTACTGCCACTACAATCTAATTCAGTTAATGTGGGCTCAAATTATGTTGCAAACAGACATAATACGTTTAAAATACCCACGTTAAACGGCTTATTCATGAAGGAGTTGTGTTTGTGTGTAGTTTACGTCCTTGAACGTCAAGTCATATCGGGCGGTGAATAAAATGGGTGAAATGGTACTCAAATGAGCCTAGGCAAAACATCGGAAAACCCCTTATCCAGGTAACTCACCGTGACCAAGATTCGAACTCGGGACCTCTTGAACGTGAGGCAGTTCACGAAGGAATTGACAAGATGTCACAGGACTGGGAAAACTGCGTGAGACATGCAGATAAACTACAACAAGACGACTTTTTGGAAAGAAATACCATGTAACGATATTTTGAAGCCTATCATTATAAATTTTCAATTCTCTGACGCTGAAGATAATGACTATGACGAATTATCTCTTAACGTAAGTAACGTTCACAGCTATACGGATGTGCTACTGGCAGTTCCGTTGGATTAGAGCAATAGATAGTTCATCAACTATTATTACAATTATAGCATTTAAAATATTGCATAAAATGCAAATATTCATGTAACAATTCTGATTTCAACAACTGCATTGTTATAAAAGTTTCGATAATTCAGTTTAAATTCCCTCAAATTTGGCGCCAAGGAGATCTGCACAATGTGAGAGAGGGAAATATGAAAAGAGTGGCAGTAACGAGGTGGCAACGCTGAGTGCTCTAACGCATCTGATTTGCCATTTGAAACACAATATTGTTGTTATCACAGAAAGCAACCACAGGATGCCTGCAGCAGGCAGACAGGTCATACAGACGCGTGGAAGTCCCAAACATTTGCAGGCCTGGAGATCAGACCCATTGCTGGAGCTGATGAATAAAGGACCTGAAATGGCTATTAATTGTTCATGGGGAGTACTCTTTGCTTGACCATTACCGCCATTTGTCACAAAACCTAGAAGTACCCATGAATGACAAAATCGAAGCAGAATGAAAAGGAAATAATGAGAAGGATATCGTTATAGTTAATAGTCTACCAACCATTCGTCTACACCCCAAGTAAACCCTAAAAACCCTAAGATATAAGTAACTGTTAGTTATGAAAGGAATCAGGTGCTGAGCCCACTAAAAGACACATCACAATTTATTTTAATTTTATGTTTTTTCAAGGCATAAATGTATTGGATTTGTTATAATTTCGTACATATTATTGTTGCTATTTTTCCTTCAACTCTTTTTTTCTTTCAGAATTTTAGGAGATCATCCAAATACGTACACTTTTACAAAGGGCCTCGCAGAGCGCATACTACTGGAATATAAGAAGGATATACCCATAATTCTTTTCAGGCCTTCGATTGGTAAGTTTATTGGACTGAAAAGAGCATCAAATTATATAATTATCGTTATTTACCGCGCTTTGTCGATAAGGTGTCAATGATAATAAGTTGCATATAATATATAATGTATCTACACACAGAATAACAATCATCTTTATCACTTTCTTTTATACCTTATTTTCTTACATACTAATATTGTCTTGCTCTACTCTATTTCACGCTAGCATCTGTTTCATATGACCTTGATACTTTCGCGCCATAGGTCATAGGCGGTGCCTTACCGTCACATTTAAAACTGCAGTAATATAATAATTGACAGGAAGATAGATACAATCATACAAATAAGAATATGGAGGCATGCAAAAATAATGAAGTTTATAATGAAACTGAGCATGCTGAAACTGAATGAATGAGCGATGAAACTGAAACAAGTTTATAATGAAAGTCCTTTGGTCTTTTCCACTGAGATTTTTTAAACCGGCACACATACCTTACAAAAATGCTTGTATTTCAGTCTTAAAAGTCATGTCACACCATACTTTACTTTTCGAGTGTCCTTCATTCATCCAAGTCTCGTCAAGGTAGTATATTTTGCCACTTGCATCTCGGTACAATCTGAATGTCCTTAAATAATGTCTTCGCCACACTGCAATATCGCCCCTGTAGTGATAAGTTTTCCTGTTGTCTTAATTTCATGTCGAGATGTTCCTACGCAGCTAATACACCTTTAAGCTCAGAGCAAAGCTGTTCGACTTCTCTCACTGACAAAGACGGATTCTTCTCTGTGAGTGCATTAAACACATGCACCACAATTCTTTTTTCGCCGCTTTGTAAAGGTTTTCCCTTGCGATGCTTCAGCGAAAAACTGGCGTTAGACTCTGCCATTATACATATAATAAGTACACGCGCAATAAACTATCAATAAAATAATTTAGCTCTCGCACTGGCACAACACACCTTCAAATGGTGATATATGACAAATCCAGTTTGAAACGAGGTCAGTGATAAAAGTCATATAAACAAATATGTCATCACTACCGCTAAATAACGTGCTATCGTGCCATGTGCTTGAGAGCAAAGGAACCTCCTCTTTACTTCGTTTAAGAATTAACATGCATTTCAGATAAATCAACTCTGTTGCGTCGTATATTTAATTAAAACAGCTACGAAAATATAAATTTGACAATTCTCTTCCAACATATAAAGATATATCAGCATGTTAAGTAATGAACTAATTTTTACCGCACAACAGTCTATACTACAATAGCAGCCTATGAGACGTGATAAGGTCACGTGACCGTTTAGAGATACGGGGCAAGCTTATGTGAAACATGGGTTAGTTTAATCCTGTTGTAAACAAGGCGGAGTTAACTCGCCGCGTGCTAGACGCTACATGTACGTACGTAAGTTTCGCAACACCACCAGCGCTAACTTCTAGACAATAAATAGAGTTGGGTTACACATTAACTTATTAAATCTATTAGTTGGTTCATTTCTGAGAAAAATAATCATGAACTTTACTGGTATAGCACTTTTCATAAAATCGTCCTATCTTTCCACGCGCTGTTTGCATTTACGCGATTTTTCCAATGTTCTCTTAAGAGAAGAGTTCTGGATGCTTGTTGTTGTTCTGGATGCTTGTTCCATTCTTACATTATGTACTTATCCTACTTGCGGAAACAGCAAGGAGATTACCAGTTTCTTTCACAACGTCGTTTATACACGATTCCGGATTTCTTTCTTTAAGCACCGCGAAACAATACGCAATCATTCGCCTGTCGCCACGTTTTAAAGGTTTGCCTCAGTTGTGTTTCATTTCTGCTGAAGCACTGGTCTGTTCCATGATGAAAAGCTTATTAATTTTAACTTGCATATACATAAGCATTCTTGGGCTTGTGAGATACGCGAGATGTACAGGAAATAGTGTTAAATATCAGAAGCAACTCCACACTAAAAACATCAACATCTTAATCAGCATTCAACTCCATACAGTCCTCGTTATGAGAGAGCTACCTGGTATAGGAATGCATAAATGTTACCTATATAATAGCAATGTCATTTAGTAATTGTTAGATAAAATGCAGGTTAATATAGCATAAGTTAATAGTGTGTATAATTTCACCTTTCTTCTGTCTAATCTGTATATAGTATACAGAACACAGCTATGTGTTATGTGAAGCAGAAAGATAAAATTTGGGTTTATTACGTTTATAAGAATCGAAACATTTGCATGCTTTTCTCTCTTCAAAATCAGCTCGCACAGAGCAGTGATCAGAAAACTACTTGCAGTACTGTACTTAAAAGAGAGTATTGTACGCATGCAAATAAAAGAAAACACCCATTAACTTCACTAAACCAATCAACAGCTTAACCATTTTGTGCCCAGTATCTTTGTCTCTATCTCTCTTACCGCCCAGATATTTTACAGCTGGGTTAAACTAGGTTGAGACAGATTATATTACAGACATCTCCTCACAGCGAAAACTCTGAAATGGGTGAAGACCAAGGAATCAGAAGCTTTTAAAAACAACAAGTACATATACTTTTATCAGATCGTCTCGATTCAGCCCTGTGAATCCGATACGGACCCTGGCGTTTATCTGTAATGTTGGTAGAATATAATTCACTCTTCAGAAAGGAAAGAGTTAAGAGAATTACTAAAATTCCTATGTAAAGTCTACCAACAAAGTCAAAACACACTCATACAAACACACTCGCTCGCTTACTCACTCACACGTATATACACACATAAATACAACGTTAGTTAGTTACTAACACTCCCCACATGGCAACCTTGGCCTTCGGGGTAACCTCACCCCACCAAGTGATGACCGGACCCATTTCTCAGGTGGTGGCACCCAGAGGGCGGTGTCCATTACCTCCGATGATAGGGTGATAGTGAAGATGGCGGTGAGGTGAGAGGACCTACAGTTTTTACCGTGGACTCCGAACCACGTTGGGCATAGGGGATACTTCACGTGTGCTAGACAGAGGTGAAGGCGTGGATAGGGCCGACTTAAAATCGCCAACCCCAGAGCCGGGAATCGAACTCGGGACCCTTAGAACGGGAGCCGCGAACGAAACCACCGCGCTACCCCGGCGCCCCATAAATACAACGTAAACTGGAAGACTTTGGTAATATCAGTCAGCAAATTCTAAGTAGCTGAAAGGAGAAATTTGATTTATTATTTCAGATCTTACAACTATTTATCATGTCCTATTGGAAAGCGATTCCGGTTTTCCTTTTTCTCCGCCCCCCCCCCCCTAGTAATTCTTAAATGTAAGTTCTTTATCTTTTTCTCTGGTATATAAGTTGAATGATTTAACGTAGTCAAAAGTAGAGTATTTAGTACAGTTACGATATAGTGCAGTAAGAAAGGTAAATTAATGTAACAAGGTTTACTCTTCGTAATACACCATAAAATTCCAAGTGTCATTATTGTACCTATAAACTTCTTTCCGTGGAAGATATAACTCTCTTGGACAAGCCTACCAACTAGATGGATATGTCATGGATGAGGGCCAGGTCAAAGAAAATATGGAAATACTGAATCTGTTTGAATTTCAAAGTATTCTACACATCATGTATGACATTTAATTATTAAAAGGGGAACGGGTGAGACTTTGTCTGGGCATATATAGGAATTCAATAATGTTTGCTGCTTTCCACTGTTTATTGAATATTTGGTTATAACAATGTTCGAAATAAGCCAAAGGAGAGTTATTTGTATTGAAACACTGAAATATTACAAGTATTTAACTGGTACACATATGGTTGTTGAAGTATTTGAATTAGCTGTCCGTCATCCTTAAGCCTTACACAAATAATAGTGGCTTGTCAATATGAATTTTACTTAAGCCTCACTAGGCTTATGCTAAGATGACTTCTAGACTTCTCATAACCATCGCAACTTCTAGAATAAGATTAATGATGTAAGAGCGAAGTGATGTAAGAACACTTGGACGACAAAATAATATCATGAGATGCAGGTAAATTGACTAGGAGCACTGTGCGTAGGTAATTAAGACGTTCAGCATGGAGTATGAAAACCGGAAATGAATTAAGAAAGCACTATATCTGTAAAAGAAATTCTGGCCCTGGTGAGCGAGCTATAACATGCTAAATAAAAAGTTAAAATTACAATGTCTTATCCCCCCAAAAAAAGATATGCATAATAATTAATCCGAAAAATACTCCAACTTATTCTTTACTAGAAGCTGCATGCCTGGTTCTAAGCGCTTAATCCTCCTGTATAATTGATTTCCAAGTCTCTATTGTCCTTTGATTGCAGTCATCCCGGCCATAGAAGAACCATTTCCAGGGTGGGTGGACAATTTCAATGGACCAGTTGGCATCAATGTAGCAAGCGGCATCGGACTACTCCAGATTATTTACGGTGATCCTGAAGTGCACGGAGATCACATTCCAGTCGACCCAGTGATTAAAGCCATGCTTGCCGCTGTCTGGGAGAAGTGTGTTTACGGGTAAGTTCAAGGTATACTTATCAAGCAACCTATATTACACTCAATTAGATTCGATAACGGCGGCCTTTGGAGCTTGGTGTGGTAATATTAGCTTGGGCGACCTTTTGGTACGGTATGGCAGATTGGATTGTTTTCTTTTCAGGGTGAGGAAAAAGGAGTGCTGTGTTGTGGTATGGGAATGTTAGTTTGGGGTTATGTATCGGTGAGCAGGAGTTCTCTTTCTCAGGGTTCTCGCCAGTCAATGAAAAGTCTTAACTTGTTTATTCACACATATACTACTTGTCGTATTACTCAGTTTGCCTCACTCGCTATCACTCTCGTTGCGTCGCCTTGGCTCTTCGATAGTACTTTATCGCACAGCGCCCAAAATTTAACTCCACTATCAGATACTAACATAACGCGTCTTTTCCCCTTCGTTGCAAACACCAGAGTGACGCTTACCAATTCGCCCTACTCTCAACTTCTTGTTAGCTTGTCTAACATCGCCCCTTTTCTATTTGTTATCTATTTTACGCCTATCAAGTGGTTTACGTTGCATTTTATTGGGAGAATTTATTTCAACGATTTTACCTTATTGGTCATATCCATTCACATTTACCTATGCAGCAGTCATGGGTCCACCTCCTAGTGTTGTATGACCCCTTAGCGTCATAACGGTGCAGCATCCTGCCTCTCCACATTTTCCTTAAGGCTTGGCATTGTTTACTGGCTCCGAGCTGTCGCTGGAATGTTATCCTGTATTGTCCTATTGTTTACGTACCCGGCCCCGTCTGTCCGTTCTAACTTAAAGCAACACTTTCCCTATATTTATTTCGTTTACACGTTATTGCTATCAAAATATTCCTTTTGACTTTATTTCTAATATCATTGCTTAATAATAATTTCTATAGTTTTAACATCCGTCCGGCTGGACCAAGACAAGGGTATAGCTTATCACCTACTCTTTTTAGAATATGTAGACGATATTCTAAATGAATGGAACAATTAATAGACCCAGGAATCAAAATAAAAGAAGATATTTATATTAATACCCTGCAGTTTGCGGATGACCAAATATTGATTCATCGGAATGAAAATCAACTGCAAAAATCAATGTACATTCTGTATATCAAAAGAAAAAACAAAAATTATGGCCTTTAATGGAAATTATACTGTAAGATCAAAAATTGTTTTAAGAAATAAGATTTTAGAACAAATATAGGGTTTTAAATGTTTAGGATGTAACATAAGTTTCAGAAGCAATGCTGATATAGAAGAAAAAGTAAACAAATTTCAAGCAGTATGTGGGACAATCCAAAGAACTTTAGAAACAGAATGAGAAAGGATACAAAAATGAAAATGTATAAGGTAATGGCTATTCCAAGTTTACTATATGGAAGCAAAACCTGGGTGCCAAAACAAAAGGATTTAAATAAAATACAATCTGCAGAAATGAAATTTTTAAGAAGTGTTAAAGGTTGTACAATATTGTACAAAATAAGAAATAAGGATATTGGAAATAAATTACAAATCTAACAAATCCATGACAAAATATCAGAACGAAGGCAACAATGGCATAAACATATATTAAGAATGGAGGATGGAAGATATACAAATGCAGTATTAAACTGTAATCCAAGAGGAAGATGAGACAGAGGACGTCCCAGGAAATGCTGGAGAGATCTATGAAGCCGGAACGGGCGATATGCCCAAACCATGGAGTGAAGAAGATGTTGTATCATCCCTTGCTTATATTCTAATATTGGAAAGCTGTGGTTTCTAATGAAATTTTGTCGATTCTTGCAAGCAACTTTAAAGCTTTATTACGGAGCACCATTGAAAGAAATATTTTCATTGTTCCCTAAAAGCTGTAGTTACCTGAAGGAGTTAATGAATTTTGGTGCCATTATCAGCATCTTTTCCTATACATTCCCTCGTTATTTTAAAAGAGCAAATGCCTTTCTTACCAGCAATAGACATTTAACGATATGGTAAGTTACTCTTACTCTACACTGAAAATATAGACGTTACGTTGCGATTTCCTACAGTGACCAGGTTAAAAAAAAATCAATGCAATTGCATTGCTATTTTACTCAGAGAAAAAGAGGAGGACGAACGATTTAAATTTAGGGTCAATTTCCTGACTTGCTTTTGTATATGATAGATTTGTCACACAGCAATAGTTTAAGAATGCACATACACACATGTCTAGGGACAATGCGCAATTTTAATTTCCATAATTGCGCGCTGACGACCAGGGCAAACAGGTCCTCTAGCAAATGTCATCCCAGATTTGATCTTATTTTAGAATAAGGAGAAAAGCTTCCAGAACACTGTAATACCTAGGTGAATGAGAATTCGTTTAACCAGATAGCCTTTCTCAACCAGTTTTAGAGAGCAGAGCTGAAGACAGCTGACAAGATGTGCTACGTTACTCAAGGTTTATACTAATATTTTGCTTTGGAGATAGGCCCTAGTACCTTCACCGAGTTAGATTCCTAATAGGGGATCCCTTTGTCAACTACACAGTTGTCACATTGGTTATCGGTTGTAAGTTAGATAAATTAGGGTGAATATCTAGTTTTTGAACCAGTATCTCTGTAGTTCGCTGTTTGCCCTAAGTATTAAGCTTAGTGTAGCTTCTGTTTGTAAATAAAAAATATCGATGAGGTAGAGTCTAGGAAGATTCTTCATTGCGCAGCTTAGAATACATCGAATTAGTTAAATTTAACTGTTAGTTTAGTTTTACTTTTAATCACTATCAAACAGTGTCTGTTATAGGCTATACCAAAGAGCTCTACGAGGGTGACTCGTTACTCTCAGTGGAATTTTCCATTCCAGTATTCATTTTGTAAGATTATGCTGAATGTTTAGAGACATGGTGCTCTCACTAGCATGGTTGGGCGCGCTACATGGCGATATTAAAGTGCTATCTACACCACTTTCCGCGTTGCATCTGAATGGAGGGTTTCTTTTTCTGCAAATCCTCTCAGTAAAATTTTTCCTGCTGTAACATGAAGTTTGCTTATTTCAATTTCGGGTTTATTTACTTGAAGTTTGAATGGCAAAATGTGAATTAAATTTGTAATATTTAGACCAAATGTCATTCAAATTAGTTCCTGAAACATTGCCCTTCTTCTATATTTTCCTGTTTTGAAATATTGTTGTCATATGCAGGCAAAAGTATAACTTTACAGATGACCAATTTTTAAGGTCACAACTATTTGGCACAGACATGTTTGCGATTAGGTGAGAACATTTGAACACTCGTAATGGGCATCTATAGCCTGATTT
The DNA here is from genome assembly GCA_030765055.1 of Mantis religiosa. Classification (NCBI taxonomy): domain Eukaryota; kingdom Metazoa; phylum Arthropoda; class Insecta; order Mantodea; family Mantidae; genus Mantis; species Mantis religiosa. The sequence continues at coordinate 70,825,991 of CM060955.1, read as the reverse complement.
TTAAAAGAAGATACGTGAAGGTCATCAGGCAAGAGACCCGAAGGGTAAGAAGCGAAGGTCGTTGCAATGGTAACGTAAGCAAAGGTTGCCTGATTGGATACACTGGTGAATCACATACTCCTCAGCTCAGTTACCGCTAGTTGTATGCGGGAAACAGAGTTTGCCTAGTTGTGCTGTGTATTGTTAGTCTACTTTGTTAAAACACAATTAAAATACATTTTTATGGAAGTAAGACGGAGTGGCGGTAGGCTTAGAGGTGGACCGAGGAATCATGGCGCAAGACAAAGATCAGCTTACAGTCGGGGTGTTACATTGCATAGTCATGGTAGAGAATTTGTCTGTTCTCTTAGAGACTTCTTCCAACAGGACGATGAGATGTTGCTCCTTATCAATTAACAGCTTATTTCTTTTATCCAAAAGCGACAGTCGCATGTCGGTAGATACGCTTGTACGTAAAAGAATTCCCCGGCATATCGGCGGCGTTGATATGAACATGTCAATTAACAAAGTCGTTAATAATAGTATATTGCGATATTAATGTATACGGAACGAGGAAGGGTTTGAAAAACGAGGACTTGCACTGAGTTTTTCAATTCCATCATGTGCAGGCACGTATTTAGAAGTCAGTTTCAGGGGGGTGGTCCAAAAATCTATGTTGAATTATTTGCTTTTAATAAATAATTAATCAGGGATGTGTTTTTATCATGTTTATAAAAAACTAAAAAGATGTGTAATATATTATATTCACATGACTTTCTCCACCCAAGCTTCTACAAATTGTTCTTAGAAAAGTTTGTTTTAGGTCTTGTTTCTTTGGATAAAGTCTGCAGAAAGGCCTTGCATATTTTTTGTTCTTATACCTGGGATAAAGTGATATAAGCAGTAATCAGATATTTAAAAAGCGAACCACTGATCTATGCATTTGAAGTATTGGTTCTCCTTGAATGAAAAAGGGAATAGAAACTTAGAAGTTAACAATTACATACCTTTAAGCAATTATTTGGGAACTATAATTAACAAATTATAATATATCGGAATTGGTTAACTTTTCTGTACATTATTGTAATTGACATTATTTATGTATTTTATCGAGTTCTACAGCTGCTGTGCAGTAGCTTTTCGTTTCTCTTGAATAGCTTCGTGTTTGCCTGACAGCGAATAGAGATGTTAAGATGAGAAGCTTGAAAAAAACTTTTTCGATTTATTTTAAACCAAGTTTTATTTCAACTATTTTATAAAGTTTGAAATGGTAATTTATTTGGGGGGTCCGGACCCCCTGGACACCCCCATCAAATACGTCCCTGATTATGTGCTTAACACATGTGTGTCACACATTATTTTTTGCGCTATGTGTATTTATACAAATCCGAATTTTAGTAGTTAAGATATTATATGGATGAGAAAAGGTGCAATATTTATGAAAGGATTAAGATGGAGTGAGGTAGGAATATGTGAATTATGTGGGGGGAAGAAAGTGTGGAGCATTATGTAGTAAGATGTGAAGAAGTTGAGAAGTGGAGGAAGGAGGCATGGGAGAAAAAAATGGGAGAAATTAGAGGGTAAAATTGTAATAATAAGAACGCTAACAGGAAAGCAACGGAATAGGAATAAAATGTAGGAAGATTTCTTGGTAAAATGAAAGATAAATTGTTGAGGATAGTTAGAAGCAAAAGTTATGAAGGAGAGAAGGAAGTAGGGGAGGAGGAAGGATTTCGCAGGGAAAAGTAAGGGATACAGGTAATCCCTCAGTAAAGCATAAGGCTGTTATGCCAAGCTGGCTGAGGGGTGTAGGAAGGTAGTCAGTCAATCCTTGTATATAGGTTAAGGAAGAACAGTATGTAAATAAAAAGGTTCTCTGTAATATAAGTGTAAATTATTTTCTTATGTAATGGTTAAGATATTAGCTGAAATATTAATAAATGTAATTGAAGATAAATGTTAGATTTTAGAACGTGCATCGCGTATATATGTTTCTATGGAGAATGACCGCATTGTGCGGGAATGTCAGCTTACGGTGCATAGCAACAATAACGATATGTATAAAATATTAGTTTCTTGGTGCAAACAATTATTTAAAAGAACTCACAATGTGAAGACTCTACATCTCAGCGAATGTGTGAATAATTTATTTTGGTCTTTAAAGTAGGCTAATACAGGTTAACTGTGCATATTTTTCTTGAGGTGAGTTAACTTAAACACTTGTTTACGTTTTGAGTGTTGAGAGGATAAAGAAAGGGGATCTGGTGGGCAACACTGTACTACCCACGTGGAGAAACATTTGACCTTCACGTATCTTCTTCTAAAAGTCAGACTGTCGGGTGAGTTACGGATAGTGCTTTTTCCGGGGTTTTTCCTTATCCTGAAAGACGAATGTCGGGTACCTTGTAACGGTTCTCCTTGGTCATTACCATAAAGTCGCTTAATATATGTTATATCAAAATAATATTAGGTTAGCATAGATATTCTGTATGGACTAGAAATGTAGATGAACGGAGAAACAGAAATATGAGGTCCCTCAAGGTTGAGAACACAGGTCGGTCGGCTTTCTTCATAACAAGTTCAACCCCAGGAAAACAATGCCTGCGAACCATGTGAAGGGTCGATCTACTGCTCTGTTCTCTCTTTCATGCCAATACGTAGGTTATCGATACAATAAAGTCGTAGATTATCCGAATTATTAAACTTAAGCAGCGTACGTGCTTCGGAATTAAGGAAGTGGACCTTGCGGAAACTTTCTACCAACTTTTGGTCATGTGCACATACAAAATTCGTACGATAGTTAAAACCCGAAATTGAAACCAACCACAGTTTAGAACTTACACACGTGATTCACACAAAAATTTAAAATGTAACGATAGAGGGGGAAATCCAGGAGGTAGTGGATCCGTGATTTGGATAGTTGAGACACACTATCTCGGTCGGGGCGTACTGAAACTGCGTCGTACATACCAGTGCGGTAGGAATATACTGAATACACAACACGTGTAAAGAACTCTTATTGTTACCGCCAAACACAACACAGGAGTCTACAAACAGCGCATTTCCTGGTGGTGAGTGAGGTATCTAAGTACAGTAGTGAATAAATCGATCATGGAGCAGTTGAGGTGTTTTCTTCACTAATCACACCAAATCCAGGCAAGACATATCCTACACCCTGGAACAAAGAAGAGAAGCAGAGTGAACCCCGAGGAAAACCCCGATCTGTTCATTAAACCTCCCCCATCCGTAACCCTCACCCATCACCTTCCCTATTTTATGAGGTGTTGTGTGCTGGGAGGACTTAACCAGGTACCTAACGGGCAAGGACCGCCTCAATCTCTAAGCTCCGCAACGGACTCGTTTGATTATTATTTCACCGATTTCATTCATCGTCTGATATGAGTTATCGTTTGAGGACGTAAATTACAAAAATGTAATGAGCATCCACGAACTGTGGAAAATATTCAGTATACCTTTCATTTGACAACAAACTAACTGTATTTTAAAGACAATAATGTTTTTGTTTTTAGGCGATAACATTATATTCCAAGCCTTAGTATGAATTTGGTAACCATACTATTAGAGTGTCAATCTGACACTATAATGTCAAACTGTATCCCTTTCCAACAATTTTAATATAACTAAAGACAATTAGTTTCAGTTTCAGTATGAAGACAATGTTTATTTTGGTCCACAGAGTCCCAGATGAAATAAGTGTTTATAATGCTTCGGCGAACATGCAAGCGGGTATCACCCACAGTCTCATGCGCAAGTGGGGAGCGCCTCTCGTAGCAGACACTCCTTTTATGAAGTGCTTGTGGACCTGTGGAGGTAGAACAGTGAAGTGCAAGTATTGGTATTACATCAATGTACTCCTCCTCCACGTCTTGCCAGGCCTCTTCTTGGATGCATGTCTCAAACTTTCAGGAAATAAACCACGGTAAGTTAGTCATTCATTGCACTCTATAGTTCATGTAACCAACGCTACAGAAATAAAAGACCAGCAGTCGCTATCTTGCTATTTTAATATTTAGTACTATATAACATATTGTGACATTGTGAGTTCGTGAAATTTAAAGTCCAGGTTACAAACACAAAAAATTGCACTTTATTTCCGTAGAAACACACTTCGTACACAGCAGTCAAAAATTACATCACATACACAATACAACTTGCAAGGTTAACGACCACAACACCGCTGTTCACTCACGCGAGTTCAATTACTGACTGACCCTTTTGGCGGGCGGGCTCCCTTTTTTATAGATTGCTCACATTCCGGAATGTTCTCGAAAAATCAAAACGGCTAGAACAAAGAACCATAGAACTCTCGAGAAATCCACCTCCTTCCCCCGCCCCGCCGTTTCGGCGAGCTTTTATCTACACACTACACTGCCCATCCCTTTGAATGCCCCGCCGCACCGTCTCCATCAACAATGGGCTCGCGACAATATGCATTAAAAGGGCTATGTTTCTGCTAAATGGGAACTTTAGTTTATACAATTGTTTCAAACATCCACAAATTTAAATTTTGCCAAAAGGCAGTCATACTAAGCAGCTTCGCAGGAGGTGAATTTGCCAAGTTCAACACTTACACACGTATATCTGTAATTGATTATTAGACATAGCATGTATATGCAAATGCATATTTTATCCCCCGTATAAATCCTCTAAAAACACTGTGTATGGCACATTTTAAGTTCACCTTTCTGTACAAGTAAGGTTTTATGTGTTGTCTGGCTGTATAAAGCCAGGAGGCTTTTGCTGCGTGCCCATCCATTAAGGGTTTTACCGCAAGTAGGTTTTTTTTCGGGATGTTGTAGAATGGTTTGTGGCTTTTTAGGTAGAAATTATTGGTAGTGTGTGGTCGGAAAATTATAAACAGTCACAAAATATGTAAACCTTCAACCTCATAGTTTAAAGTAAGGTTCTTAAGAAAATAATATTTTATGTACTTGATATATTATAGAAGTACCCAAGTAAGTGTTTTAAGAAGTATTATGAAGATTGACGTTAACTAGCAATTCTCTAATATTACTGTGTTGTGTTGCCATACCAAAGCATTATGAAACTCCATCGTATTGGATACAAGGCCAATATGGCTCTCTATCCATTTACCTCCAACATGTGGAAGTTCAACAACGAACGAATGCACTGGCTCAGCAAGAGAATTCTTCCTGAGGATAAAGACTTCAACTATTCTAATTATAACAAGTATAACCAGGAGTATCATTTCCGTGTCGACCTTCTTGGAGGGAGAAGATACCTCTTCAAACTTCACGATTCTAGCGTTCCAGAACACAAAAAGCACTACAACAGGTAAGCCATATTTAGCAGTATATCGATTAGAAATATCTGTAATACCTTAGTATAATTCTAGTGTTTCCTACACCTATAAACTTCAGTATGGTGCACTGGAACACGTTGCGATGTTCCCTGTAGTCAATTATATTATTTGTCATCTTGGGCGGTTTAACTTATCCTGAAGGATGAATGCCGGATAACTCTAAACTCTATGTACGCTGCTTCATATGAATATCATTTCATTCATCTTGCGATATGACAACGTTGGAGGTTTTCCCTTATCCTAAAATATGAATATCAGATCACTCTAAACCCTATATACACTGTACTACTCATTTGAACATCATTTAATTTATCGACATAATAAGAATAAGCTTTATAGGAAGAGGAACTAAACAGCTAGGGAAATAGTGGGCGGGGCAGCGAGGTGGAAAATACTGTGACTTTGTGGGTTTGTAGAATTAAAATTTCAATTTGCAGAAATTATCAATCTTTCTTTATTTGCGTAGGAATACACTGTTCAATTCTCACGTAACAACATTACGTCACATACAGACAGTCTACCAAGATCGATCACAACAACAGACAACGTTCTGAACAGCTTTCAACACTCTTGTTACACAACTGACTCATCACTAGCCATGGCTTTTTTATACACCCATTTATGAATTCCAGACTGTTCTGTCAATCACTATATTTTTCTGGAATAAACAAAGCATCTAATGACGTAATCCGAATACTCTATCACCTTCCAGAAATGTGAAACCTTATCTGGGCCGGCAAGTCTTTCCCCTCTGTGATAAACTATCCGTCTCTTGTTTATCGGCGCTTTGTGAACGCTAGCTGCCTATCAGTTCCTTTGTGTACACTAGCCGTGCGATCCTAAACTGCTTATGTAAGCTCTTTAATGCCGTGAAACAATATCTGCCGTCTGTTTTCTATTTGTGCCGAAACTTTTATGCCTGTTGCCGCGACAATACATCCCATAGGGTACCAGTTGCATTTATTGGCGAGCTGTAATTCTTATCATTATACAGTTCTTACTAATTGCTTGTCCCTCGCTCGCTTCTGAAAAATTTATTACCTATACTGATATTTTGGATTTGTGGTGCATAAATTTAAAAAAAGTCCAATTCTTTACACAAGAATTATTTTCTTACAGCCTTTATTGTAAGTACATAGTAGTTGATACATCGGTTCCGTAAAAAGTTGTGGACTCTAGGGCTTAATAGATTATGCAATGGCAATAGAATAGACATAAATAGCTTAGAACAGGACGGGATTATTCTCGCCGGATGTCGTCCTGCGTTGTGACCGGGGTTGTGGGCTGCATTCAGCCACCAGGGAAGACGATGACGATGCCGGAAGTTGCTAACTCCTCTTGGTCTTATCTGGCACTCCGATGTATCGATGTATATAAAAAAGTCTCCGGATTTGCTTCCAATAAATTATTTTTACTTTAAGAAGTTCAACATGTTCAATTTAATGTGTATTATTTATGCATTTTTTCGTCTAAAACTTGACAATGGCATTGTATACCTTGATTATAATTAGCAGAAAACGGATATTAACTCTTTTACAAGGTTTGGTCGAGACACTGAATTTACCTTAACCTTAAGGTTCTTCCAACAAAAGACGCTTTCTTTCGTAGCTGTTTTCCCAAAATTATTGAATTTTCATTCTGTTGTTGCCATTACTACCAATCAAACTTAAATTTTACTGGTCCACGTCACACATTACATAGTCTCATTTTTAAAACTACCAATGATAATACATTCACATCATTTCATTTATATGTTGCGTCATCTCATGACCTACTGAATTTTAACGATTTCCTTTCTTTTTTATTTTAACCTATCCATGTCGATTCTTAAATCATTAAAAATATTAAACAGTTGTACAATTTTGGAACCTAAACCAAAACAACGGTTACACAATGGACAGGTAATAGTTGACTTAATGGTTTTTATATATTCTTATAAGGTTCAAACATAAAATGGGCGAACGCTAACAAACATGCATGTTTATTGTTAAGATTTTCACATAGGCACAGTCTCAGAAATTGCTTTTTCTATTAAATGGAGGTAAAATACCAAGCTGATTCCTTATGGTTATCTGGTAAAAACGAACCACATAAAGTATTGAATAGAAACATGATGTCAATGGCGTAAGAAATATATATTTGTTAAATTAATGCATAACTTCCAACTATTAAAGATAAACATCCTATGGCAGATCTGTATATTCCATTCATGGCAGCGTTATTAGGGTTTCAAGCTTAAAAACAGGAGCCTAAATATATTTTTGATGAACACCAGGAGAATTTTGTTTTGCTGTTCATTTTTATCCAGATGTATTGAACCCTATTTTACACAGTGGTATATTAGGGTTAAAGTTGGTACATAAAATATACAATTTTAACAAAAATATTTTAAATACTAGAAGGAGGAAATAATGTTTTAATCTAGTGAATATTAATTTAAACTATTTCAGACGTTTAAACACTGAGTTTATAAACATAATGAAGTACTTATACTGTTGTGACTTCATTAGCAAAGGTGTGAGTGGAGCAGAAAATTCAGTTCCTAGAGAGTCTAGCTTGGATATTAATTCTTGTCTTTCTATCCAAAAAAGGAGTTGAACCACAGTTTGAAATTCTTCGTCACACATCCACACGGGGTTGGATGTTAAGTGAAAGCGTGATAAGTATTCACAAAATTTACTACGTCCACTTAAAAATTGTGTCAAAATATACACCAGAGAAAAATAATGATTTTGTTAAACTTCTATTTGGAGTTGTTAGCCATTGTTGGTTCCATTCTTCAAGAATATGTTGATGTATTATTCTCCTTACAGTAGAAATAGGACAAAGGGTTTGTCACAGGAAGATTGCATTCTGCAGCCTTCTTAGCCAAGCAATCAGCTCTCTTGTTACCTAAACTTCTACTGTGTCCTTTAAGCCATCCCATGCAAATATGTCCTGGATGGTTTTGAAGCAGGGTTCTGATTTCATGTGCTAATGAATTTAAAATGTATTTGCCATTAATAGCGAGTAGAACTGATTGTGAATCACTAGGAATACGGACACTGTTCCCATTAACAGTACACCATTTTATAGCTTCTTTAATTGTTAAGAGCTCCGACTGAAATACAGAACATTCAGGTGACAATTTAAACAGGGAGTGACATAGTTCCGTTTGGTTTTCGTAAAAAACAAAAGCACATCCTACTGCATATATATTATCTTCAAACTGGAAACGCGAACCGTCTCTATATATGTAATAATCATGAAAATCACATATTTCCTTTAAATAGGTTACAACGCATAAATTTTAAAAATAGGCAAACTCACTCTGCTTTCTGTTATTCTAAGATGTATAGAGAACAACATATAATACACTGACGAGTTGTGTATGTTTTCACATATGTGGTTAGTTTGATGAAACCGCATGCCTGAGAGGATGCATGTTCTACCACATATCAGTGGACCTTACCATAATGTCAGTTACCACATAAGAACTAGTAGAATCTGGTTGCATGAGACTACCTAAGAGATGCCATGCATCACTAAGAACGTTCCAAAACATCCTGTTTACTTGGGTAATGGCGCACCAAATATGGTAATATCCGCTGCACAATGTTCCCATTGAGAACTGGACCTTATAAAATCGAGCGCTTAGAGCTTCCTCGCGCTGGGGTTGCCCTTCAGCTGCATCTTCTCAGGATAGAAGCCATGACAATTCTGCAAGGTAAGCTCCTTGTGGGTGCTGAGACAGATCATGTGAAAGTGGTGGTACTATATAATTTCCCCAGTGTTCTGAAGCTTCATGTCCTTATGTAACTTATATAAAAATGTTATTATCTATGTTAAAACTGCTGTCATCTCTACCTTCTGAACACCTTAGCTACGTTCCTGATTCATGACCTTTATAGCTGTGACAATACTATGTTGAAATTGTACCTCATAGCTGCACACAGCATAACCATTAAAATTTCTTGTAAAAGATTTCAGTGGTAGCAAAAAATTTAATCAATTACAACTCGTGGTTCTGAAAATAATGTTAGATTTACACCGGATTAGTTTCATTCTTAGAATAACATCATTATACATCTGGACGGATGTTTAACTTAAAAATGCATAGGTTAATACTACTTAGTACTTATTTATGTAGTACTCTGGTAGTACTGTAGTACTTTCTTACTTGTGCCCGATTTCACCAACAGATGTTAAGACTTAACACGGCTGTTAGTCTGTTTAGCAATAGCTATAATAAAAATTGCATTTTATCAACAAGTGTTAGCTTAACACACGTGCTAAATCTCTTTCTGTTATTAAGTCGTAAACAATTGTGGATTTGTCAAGATGGCAGGCGTGAACCCAGATTTTGAATTTGATTTGCTACTGCTAGATCACTAAATGGCATTTGTAATAGAGATCGGCCTATGTGGAGAAATGATTCTTAGGATCTATCAGAAGCGAATTTTCTACGGAGGTATAGACTGTCGAAACAAGAAAATTATGAAGGTTACTGCTGAAGTACAAGAGATCATCATCATCATCATCATCATCATCATCATCATCATCATCATCATCGTTATTATCCAAAAGATATAACCCTATTTTTCCAGTAAGGTATGCTAGGGTTCTAGTTACAAACACGCAGCAATAAAAAGATCAAAATAACAGAACAGGATAACAATTATAACGTTTTAAAAATTTAGCCAATTAAGTGCTCAAAGGCTGAAGTGCAACATTTTTGAAGAATACATTAAACAACGGTGTTCGAAGATCAGTATTACAATATGAAATATTAGAGCATGCATCAAATAGGAATATACCGATCTCGCATTTGCTTCAAATATTAATAACTTTGCGATTTCATAATTCACATATTTATGTGGATAATACAGTGTCCAACTCCCGTCTTGAAACTCTCAAGTCTGTCGTCACTTCTGCCCTTCTCGCACCTCGTTTTAAATGTACGTAATATTGATAGTTGCTTCGTACTTCTGGTTGTGACATTTGCATACGAATTAAACTCATTTCCAGTCTATTCGCACGCCACATCTTTCCCTTTCACATTTACCGCAACCATCCTCTTATTTTTCACAATATCCTTTATATACACATATATACAAATATACACACGTGTATTTATAGTAGTAATTGAACTAACAATGTTGCTCGATTGATGAGAAATTTGTCCCGCGGTTTCTGATTTTGTTCACATGCCTTTTTTCCACTATGTGTAAACGAAAATAAAAACAAAAGCAAATCGCAGTTCGTTCAGAAAATAATACGATTCATCTACAGCCTTCCATATCTGTAATATCTACAAGTCTCTCGGCGTTAACAAGGGTTTGTTAATATTTTCAGAAAACAAGTTGGTAAAATGCAAGAATTTTAACACTTTTGTTAACGCTGTAACAATTGTTACGATACATTTGTTAACATCGATTTTAATATCTGTTAATGAAATAGGGCATTAGTGTCTCAAAGTCCTGTGCAACACTGAGAACGGTTAGTGCTGACAACAATATCATCAATTTGAATACTTCGTTTATAGCTCTTAAGCAAGGTTTGCTTTTCAATAATGAAATAATGTTTAAGGATATTTCACCCGCTGTAACGCATATATTTTGTTCTGTTCCAAAATTGTTTACCTTCGAAATAATAATTAAAAAGATAATTTCAAAACCATGCATTATCAGCGACTTACAATGCTTTAAGTGTAAGTCCCGGGTTTCATGGTTAAAGCCACTATTAGGTCAATTAATTGAAATAAATTTTTGTTTATAACGTTCAGAAAGTTAGGGTCAGACTGAAAAATTCATCGACATTTGCTATATTATACATATTAGATCTGTTGGTGACTTGAAGTGAATAATGGGTGTCAGTTGAATTTAATGTCGTGTAGGCATGTAGCCATGGTAACTCAGTGGTTAGAGCAACCGTATGGAGATCCATGGTTCATTGAATTTTTCAGTCTGACTAGTTTTTAATCTATTTATAGCTTAGCTATAGCTTCCTAATAATGTGTATTTTTTGCAGGATTTGGTGGTTAGATCAGATCGTTCGTCAGATATTCATAATGTCAGTATTATGGTTAGTGTACAAGATATACACTGGCCTACTATATCCTAAGCTGCTGGACATTTACATGGATATTACGTCCCCATAAGGATACAGAAATATTAGTACATAAATTTGAAAAAAGTATTGTGTGTGGCTTCTAAGAGCTGCAAAACTACAATTAAGAGTATAAGCATCTATGTCCAAATAAACTTAACTTTAAATTATTCGCTATAATACAAATTTTGTAGCAACAAAACGGGTATATATGATTAAAATATATTTATAAAGTGCAATAATATTTTATTACAACCCATTGTTACCAACCTAAGGTTATCTTCTGTTCCTGAAGAACTATTCAATAGTTATTCGAAAAACTCTAACTCAAAATCTTCTAAGATTTACTAAAGAATTCCAGTTCTGTTACAATAATCACAAGTAACAAAATGGTGCACTCTCAAGATTGTAAGCTATGCTGTGTGAAAACCGAAGGGGAAATAATATGGAAGGCATTGCTGGGATTTAAAGGAATGACAGTAGTTTAGGAATATATCGAGTGAACACTTCTACACCTTACATAGAGAAAATCACGAGAGTTCTCTTCACATATCTCCATAGTTTCTCCTTTTCAACTCTTTTCAAACAACGTAGGCGAGTTCAGCAGCTCTTGCCGGTGCTGTTCTCTCTACTAAGTCGCAAGTACAATATTAAAAGACCAAAGTTAATTTACAAAGAATGAGAGTGGTATTTTGCTACTACCAGAGAGGAGGCAGTTCACTACTCAGTGAAACAGGCATCGTTTTATGAACCAGCGATGAGGAGAAAACGTTGTTCGTTTCATTACAAGAGAAAAATGATGACGTCACGAAGCGTTTGCTCCAGTTATGAGCTGTAATGCAGCACGACGTCACGCAGTTTCAACAGAAGTCGAAGGTAAAAATTTGAAACCAGAAACCATCGGTATGTCATGGGCATGGCGTAGTACTCCCTATGTTAAATAGTTTTAGAGAGAGAATATGTGAATATTATGAGTTTATTAGCCGGTTCCTCATATTTTTTATTATTTATAAAATAACAGATATTTAATATGAAAGTAGGAAATTTTAGATTAAATTTAAAAATTAATTCTAAATGAATAAAACCAATAATATCATATATAGAATATGAGTAGTTGTCATGCAGTTTTTGAGATCACTCACTCAGATAGCGCTTTTCGGTCTAGTTTAGACCATCTTCAGTGGGTGCTGAGTAGTTGGTCAGCACCCACTGAAGATGGTCTAAACTAGACCGAAAAGCACTTATGGAGAACTGGAGAACATCTTATCTGAGTGAGTAATCTGAAAAACTGCATGACAACTACTCATATTCTATATAAAACATATCTCACTTTTAACACTTGACAATGTCTTCTTTAAAAAATAATATCATGACAAGCTCCTGTTTAAAACCTTCTATTTTTCACTTCACAAAAATAACTTGGGGACAGCTCGCTGTTATTTAACAGAAACGGCCAATCAACACACTAAATAATCGTTGAATGAACTGCTGTAAGGAGAAAACCTAATCTCTGCTTCATTTAACCTTGACACGTTGACATGTATCACTCCGCGTACAACTACCTTCCCCCATCCTAATTGGCTACTGCTTTTGCGCCATAGGCCATAGGCGGTGCCTTCCCGTCACATTTAAAACTGCAGTAAACGTCGTCATAATTGCCAGGAACATAGATAAAATCGTACAAATAAGAATATGAAGGCATGCAAAAATAATGAAGTTTATAATGAAACTGAGCAAGTTGAAACTGAATGAATGAGCAATGACACTGAAACAAGTTTATAATTAAAGGCCGTCGGCCTTTTCCACTGGGACTTTTCATAACCAGCACACATATCTTGCAAAAATGCTTGTCTTTCAGTCTTAAAAGTCGTGTCACGCCATACTTGTCGTGTGTCCTTCATTCACCAAAGTCTCGTCAAGGTACTATGTTTTGCGATTTGTATCCAGGTACAGTCTGATTGTCCTTAAATAACATCTTCGCCACACAGCAATATCGCCCCTGGAGTGGTAAGTTTTCTTGTTGTCTCAATTTCACGCCGCGATATTACTACGCATCTAACACACCTGTATGTTCAGAGCACAGGTGTTCGACTTCTCTCACTGACAAAGACGTATTCTTCTCTGTGAGTGCATTAAACAATGCAAAACAGTTATTTTTTCGCCGCTTTGTAAAGGTTTTCCCTTGCTTCCTCGAAAAACTGGCGGTAGACTCTGCCATTATACATATAAGTGCACGCACAATAAACGATCAATAAAATAATTTAGCTCTCGCACTCAGCACAACACACCTTCGAATGGCGATATATGACTAATCCAGTTCAAAAAAAGGTCAATGATAAGAGTCATATAAACAAATATGTCATCACTATCGCTAAATCACGTGCTATCGTGCCATGTGCTTGAGAGCAAATGAACCTCCTCTTTACTTCGTTTAAGTTTAACATGCATTTCAGATAAATCAACTCTGTTGCGTAATATATTTAATTGAAACAGTTACGAAAATATAAATTTGACAGTTCCCTTCCAACATCTAAAGATATATCACCATGTTAAATAACGAACTAATTTTTACCGCAAACACTCTATACTACAATAGCAGCCAATGAGAGGAGATAAGGTCACGTGACCGTTTAGAGATACGGTGCAAGCTTACGTAAAACAAGGATTAGTCACTGATTGAATGAAACCTACTTAACGCCCGTATGCGACTTTTGCAGTGGTCTGCCCGGTTTCAGCAGCAGCATTTGCCCTATTTGTTATCGGGTGGTAGAAAAGCAAAACTATACTAAAGGGAAATGCTTTTTTATTTATTTATGTCCTAGAACTTAAATCAAATCGGACGATGAATGAAATGAACTGATGCTGAAATGAGGCCAGGGTCCATATAACTTAAGAGTTACCCGATATTTATGTTACAGGATAAGGGAAAACCCCACGGAAAAACATTATCAAGGTAACTCCTCTGACCGAGATTCAAACTCGAGACCTCTTTAACGCAAGGCAGACCCACTACCATCTAGCTGGAGAGGCGAGAAAGAAATTTTAATGATGAGTGAATTTTCATTTACATCTAATAGAATTAGTGTAGCGCGGTTTTTATAAGTTATAGTAGTATTTGAATTGATTCATGATAAAAGAACACAAAAATGTATACTACATGGCAAAGCGAAAAGGCGTATCGGAAAAAATTTGCAACACAGATGTTTACCTGAGCTTATCGAACATACACGGCGAGTCCAGTGTATGTGTAGTCTGTTCAGATATTCTCATGTCTTCTGGACAGCAATTGCTATACATCGGCAGGCGCGAGAAAACATCATATAGACTCACGCACAGCTTGCAGTCGCTCTATTTGTGTTTCGTAAGTTACTGTACGTCAACTTACTATATTTCATTCGTCTAATCGACCCGATAAGACCTCATAAGGGATGATCACAGCGCTGGTCACCTGTAGGTCAATACGTCTCAACGCTCTGTCGAGTAATAACAAAATCTGTGAAGGGGTGAAGTTTGGCATAAGGTGGGGAAAAATGTAATTACAGAGATAACAGAACCAAAAATAGGTCTAAGACAAGGATGCAAATGAGTCCAATTTTATTTAACATATTTATGGGTGAGATAATAGGCAAGGTTAAAGAAGGAAATCAGCACTGTCCGGTAATAGCAAACAAAGAAATTCCTGGACTGCTATATGCGGATACTTAATGGTAGGATCTATAACGATAGTAGGATTGCAGAAGGCAATAAATGAAATCCAGAAATTTCTGGTTGATTTAAGCGACGTGAAGAAAGCAATTAAGTTTGTACTACCTTTTTCCCGGCTATGTAACCGTGAATTGTGTTATGTAACTTTCGTTGTAGCCCGGTCTTGTTGGTGCCACAATAGCTATTTATCAAAACCAGATAACGAGACGGGAGTGCCAATCAAACGTGTAGCTTCGTTCAACCCGGACTGTAGGTACAATGTCGTAAATTTGTGACTCCATATCTTGTACCTGAAATACTGGGTGAACAATGCTTATCGCTTCCGCGAGCTGCCGCTGCAGTCCTACAACGAACTTGTGAAGGGAATATGAATAGGCCACATGAGAACATTGACCTAATGCAAATTTCTTTACGAAGGAATCATGGTTCCGTTTAAATGGGTACTCCTACACAATTCATGGAGGCAACGTAACTGAAGTAATACTCTAGAGACCCGTCTCGCTTACTGAATACTTTTTAAATATATACCCTTAATATACACATACATAAAATGAAACAGAGGTGATGCTAGTGAATATGAATATATAGTATACTCAGGTAAGTAATATAACCTACTTATAAAATCTATAAAATCATGTCCAGTTAATAAATTTTATTACAGCATAAATGCAAAAGGAAAGCATAAAATTCTCACATGTGAGTTATTAAATTATGTTGACATTAATACGAAAATATATACTTCGAGTCGGGCCCAAATGACCTTGCTGTCGACGGGCCCTAAAGCACCACACACTCACTCACTATACTTCGAGTAATATTTGGTATCAAAGTTTTCAATGATATACAATGCATCCTCAAAATACTGCATGTGGTAAAGAATGTAAACAGATATAAAACAAAATAATGTCAAAAGTTCAAAAACCGTTTAAATATTATGGTTATTAATAAAACAAGCAAAATGTCTATTAAACTAGTTGGGCCATACAAGCCGTACTTTATTAAAGTTAGTTTGTAACAAAAATTTTCTTTCTAACGACAATGTTGCTTGTCAGAGCCGCCAGTGTACTGAAATTTCGTCTGTCAAGGGTACTTTTACGTGGTAGTAAACCTACTGATGTAGGACTGCAACTTAAGTACACTTTGGGTCAATAGTACAGTGTCTGACTCACTAAATGGATCACCTAGACTGACATTTGCTTTAAAGGAATACTGTTAATGTCCCTTCAAAATCCCTTGTGTTGAAGTACTTGGATCACAGGTCAGCTGTAGTTCCACTTTACAATATTTAAATGAAAAATTAGTATTTAAGAAATAAATATACAATAGTTATTTATGCTATAAGAGAAGTAGGTATAATTTACCATCAGAGGACTCGTTGACGCCCCAAATAAGTGAGGGCTAGCAATATTGATTTCGAGGATGGTTCGTTCTATCTACCTCCGGAATTGCATATAAGATATTTTACAATCATTTTTATCATGTATCTTGCAACCGCAGTATCAGGCAGCGATTAGGAGGCGGCGAATTAATCGAAGTCAAATGATTAAAAGAGAAGATAAATTAATAGAAATGCTTTGCTAAACTAATATAACAATCTTGTTATAATAATATGAAATTAGAGTGATTAAAATACCAGTTGACTTAAAGAATAAGAAAGGAAGAATATAATTTAATATAACATATATACAAACATCCGGGCAACAAAGAGAAAATATTCTTGTAAAATTCTGTACACGTCGCACAGACAGGAAAGAAGAGCAGTTACCTTCTTTGTGTTAGTGAAAGTTCAATGCCTGAAGACTATTGTATTCTTTCAGCTAGGAATGTTTTGCGACAAAGTACTTTCAAAATGTATTTGAGCATGAACGATAAAGAGTGTTACTTCGCTGATTTGGTAACGATGCATATCGTTAGAAACAACTCAGGGTAGGCGTTCCCCAACTCAGGGTGGGCGGAACGTCAGTGAATCATATGAGTTTTGAAAACCAATGTGAAAATTGGGAATAAAATGAGAAACTAATAATAATGTAACATTTGAGAAGGGTGAGATAGTTTAGTCACGTGATAAAGTTATAGAGGGGAGAGAATAAGGTTCGAACTGAATGGTGAAGTAAGAAAAGCTTTACTTAGAAGTTGATACTACGACAGGAAGAACGTAGAAAAACATTACTTACAAGTTGATACTACGACAGGAAAAACGTGTAGAACAACCTTACTTACAAGTTGATACTACGACGGGAAGAACGTGTTCATATGTATTAAGAAGAGAAGCGAAGATTTTGAAGTCTGAAAGGTGATCACATTGGTTCAAGAATTAAACCAAATAATTCTACAACAAACCAAGTATTATTAATACGACTGAGTAGCCAACAAGAGCCACAAAAACCCATTTCCTACAACCATTCACCTAAGGACAAGAGAACTCATAGCTCCATTTAAGCTCCAATTAGAACCCAACTAATTTAACTATGGTATTCGGGTTTGCCGCAATATATTATTAGTTAATAATGCAGTTAATTCCTGAAATTGATCGAAAACTTGTGTCAAATATAAAACCTCCTGCAATAATTGCAGTATTACAATAAATTTTAAATAATGCTTATGATAAAATGTAAATGAATATCGAATTTAACAATTATAATGTGTTTCTATTAATGCACTGCTTCAATTATCTATTTATAAAATTCAGGAAGTAGTCTCTTACATCTGTTATTGTTTTCCAAGTTAGATTTCTTTCATGCATATTTGATTTTGTTTCTATTACTGGATATTTTTCGTTGGTTAGTAATAAATTAATGTGAATATTTTCTAAATTACATAGAAATACTGTAAATAATTTCACCTCCAACAACAGATTCAGTCCATCATAGCAGGGAGGTAAGTGGGGAGGTAAGTTGACTTACTTCCTTTGAGAGGTAATTTCTAATTAGTCACAAAAATAAAATATAGATAATACTATGCTTACCATAACAGGAGTGGAAAAATAATAATTATATCATGTACTTACAATGGCGGACACAGAAAGTTGGCAAACGACCAGAATAAAGCTTTCTAGTCATGGGTCACATATTCCTTGATATTACACGTTTGCTTGAATGATGTGACTCGAAATGCACGCAGACAACCACTAGACGTCCAAGTCGGTACGAAATCCTCTTTTTGGCAGTTTACCTTTCTCGTATGAAGAACTTACATCCACCAGGATCCACAAGGGGGCACCTGGGATCATATGCCTGTTCAGGAGGTAACATATGGTACCCAGCCCAGTGCCTGCTGCGAAAGGGAGCAATAGATAAAATGAGGGCGAAATATGTAGAAGGAAATGTGTTAATGGAGCACATAGTGGATTGTTGGAGGAGGAAACCAGTAATACCTGCATAAAGCTGACGCTACCTCAGTAAACCTTGGCTTGTCCCTGTACTGCCCCTGTGAATTCCAGTGACCTGGCAACTTCTTTTGTACTAAAGTGTGGGAAACACAGAACTCGATGAACAACGATAATATGTTATGCAACTTAACTTCTGATTAATTTTTTGTGAATTTAATAACTAACATACCAAATAAGAATACTGTTTAGAGAAGATAAACTATATGAGTATGCATTAAAATTGCATTCGTGCTATGCAGCCGTTAAAAGAATCGTCATCCCGAAAGTTTCAAAACAATATATTGTTGCTCATCTACATATAATGCAACAGAATAATGTAAATGTAAATTCACCGCCACCGGAAATGCTGTCTTAGTCAGGTGTACTTGAGGTCAACGTAGGCAAACTCAGTTTATACGACACACCAGTTGGATGTACAAGGCCAAGAACTGGAGACCCTAACTGCGACATTCAGTGCTTTGTGTAAAGTTACGCATTCACAAGGTTTGTTACTATTTAAAAAACAAGTGTTGCGGAGGTGCTTTAATTTTGTTGAGTGAGTAATTTTCAAACAATGAGTGTGAGAAAAGCAAGTTAAGTAGTCTGAGCTTAATCATTAATAACAATATACCAATCTTAAGTTTCAAAATTGAATGTTACCATATTCTTATTTTCTTACTGCTTAGCTACACGAAGTGATGAAATATCGCATTCCAAAATACTGATATTGAAATTGTGTAATAAATAAAGCTTTAGCAACAAGAAAATCTGAAGCATTGCTCTCACATAATTTGCTCTTCTATGAATTATTGATCTACCTAATTATTTTTAACACAGATATACCTGCATTATTCATTTTAATATTTTTCTGCAGCTATAAGAATAATGCATTAAATTAAAACGATATTAAAACATTTTTAAGTTGTTCATTATTGCTTACTTTAAAATCCACGGTTCTTTATATCAACAGGACAAGAAATAAAGAAATTAAAAGAAATGGGGGCAGTATCTCATGTATTTGAAATGTCACAGAAGGATTAGTCCACTAAATGATTGATTTTACACCAATAGTATGTTTAACGAAATTTATACCAGATCAGTCACCTGCCCCTATTTATCTTATAATTTATGCAACGTGCTAAGCGACATGTGACTGATACCTTTCTTTAATGCCTTCTAATAGATGATTTGCACAACAATTTATAGAGGAGGGGTAGATAATTCAGTGCATAAGTGTTTTATGGGACAGAAATCAGTCACTATGTATGTCGATTACAAAAACATCATACCCAGGTACCTACAGAGAGCTGCAGTCATAATTTAGGCAAGTTTACAAACCTTTATTCATATATTCACGCACAACTTTAAACACGCCCCTGAAGAAACAACCTATCACATGCATATGTTGACAATAACAGAGGAACACACAATGGCAGATCCACACAGTGGAACCAATTGTCTTTATATCTCCAGCAAATACGTGTTTTCGTTGCACACTCACATCAAAATCACCAAGAATTAGCTAGACTTTTTGGCTTCTGTCAAAACTTATGGCACATTTTAGCTCATTCAGTAATTGAAACGCTGGATGCAGTTTTTCTATTTGTGCTAGAAGTACCAAAACGAGCTCAAAACACCGTATGAAGCTGTAAAAAGCGTGTACAGATTCGAGGCGGACCTTAGGTTTGTGGTTATTTATTAGTGGATGAACCTTCCTTCGCAGCGTAGCGTTAGCTAAATGGTATTATACAGGTTACTTTATCACTGTCCCACTTTAACTTGAGTTCAAATCTTTCGTGATCATGAAAGCGTAGAGCCAGACTGAAAAATTCAATGGCATAGCCGAGAATTGAACAACGGAACTTTTGGTCTCCGTCCAGCAGCTCTACACCATTGAGATACCATGGCCAACGTGCCAACATAACATTCAATTCGCCAACTAATTCGTGTTTTTGTAGAATTTGATGTAATGTTGGTACGTTGGCCATAGCATCTCAATGCTTTAGAACGGCTAGACGGAGACCAGAAGATCCGTGGTTCAAATCCCGGCTATGGCATTGAATTCTTCAGTCTGGCTCTACACTTTCATAGTGCATCCTACACACGGCTAGTGTGAAAGAACAATTAATTTCCTTCGTAATCAGTTCGAAATTTCTATTACCCTTCGTTTTACCTCTTGGGGCCTATAACTTGATATTATAATAGAAATAACATCTTTATAACATTATAGACGTTTACAAAATACAATAATAGCCATGTTTTCTACTGGCACATAATTATAAATGTATAGTTCGTACTGAGGTAGCTACAAAGTAGAAATGAACATAAGGTGGAGCTAGGTGTGGCTGTTCTCGGGCTACTAGCCAATGAGGTGCATGCGACATTGTACAGTTAAAGTCTGCACACTGGCTCGCTTTGTCGAACTATACGGCGAATTTCTTTGCGCGCTCTAAGGATACTAATTATAGAATTATTTTGTTATTCCCATGTTACAGAGCTATCTCTTCTGAGTATGAATGTCCAAACCCCATGTTTGTAGCACATCTGGTTTCGGAGATATGGAATGATAAGGTGCCTCACTCGAAAGAAAAGAATTAACTGTCAGTAAAGAAAGCACACACGTGCTATGCTGCAGTTGCATTTTATACCCTGCATTCAGTAAAGTGGTGATGTTTTAAGAGTGCACACGAGACTTTTCAGAGTTAGTAAATAAACCGATTAGCAAGCCAAGTACTGGTGCGCCTAGGAATAACTGCGATACAACTCGTAAGATTTTACATAAATAGACTACAAATATTGTTGTTAAATGTGTATTACTTTTTCAAACAGATGTCAAAGACATTTTCGAAAGTACAAATTTTGCTAAGAGTCGAGAATGAATATTACAAGCCTGTCACGAGTGTGCTCATTCTGTGACGAGCACTGATAAAGAAGGCAAACGGTTCACGAAATTAACAGAAGTTTCCATATTTAGATCTCCAGGGAAACATCGAGCAGCTAAAAACACGTGCTAGCAAATTAGACAATTTTCAAAAGTGAGTTTCACGTAGAATAATTTATGATTTACATGAAAAGGGTGAATATCTAACTGCCAAAAGGTTGACCAATTTAATGAGAGGGGAAATGGAATATGCGAATTCTGTATCTTCTATGCATAATATTCTAAAATCTCTTGCTTTCAAATATAGGAGAACCAATGTTGGTCGCAAATTTCCGCTTGAAAGAAGCGATATTGTTGCTGCAAGACTAAAATTTCTGCGCACAATGGACAACATTAGTACAGGAGATTCAGGGTATAAACATGCTTCATAAATACGCATTCATATATTCCGTATTTATTTAGTATGTTAATGAAACAAAGACTGGTTTAAAGTTCATTGCAGGCAATATGCAAATATGGCAACATTAAAATATAAACTATATTCATAAATCGTTGAAATTCACTACTTTGTTTCACTGTAGCAAACACCTTCTTTTGTAGAAGAAAAAAAAACGCCCTTTCTTTCTTTTTCTTTTTTTTCTCTCTTACGTCTAGCGCCAAGAAGAATCGCAAGTGTGCGAGAGAGAGAGAGAGAGAGAGAGAGAGAGAGAGAGAGAGAGAGAGAGAGAGAGAGAGAGAAATCTAAAAAGAGGGGTTAACGAGGTGGCAACGCTGAAGGCATTTGACCCATTTGATTGGCTATAGGTGAGAACTCTTCCTATTTGAAACATATATTAAGGATCTTCACAGATGGAGTCTGTATAGTAAGGAGGAGGCGTGTGTATATGGTTGCATTTCCGCGCATGCGTGACGTCGTGCTTTTCGTACACAGTTTTGGATACTTCACATATGAGGAAATAACCATAGATTTATTCTTCCCTGATACACCTCTCCAATAATTGCATACATCTCTTCAGCTACCGTATAGCAGAAACAAAGAAATGACAGAGATCAAACCTTTAGCCCAATTCTGAGACAATATAATTCGAAGTTTTTAATTGGCGAACAAATGCGTTTTTCAAAAGCTGCATTGTGCATTCACATTATTTAGAGAATATGTTAGTGACATTTTCTGATACTTTAGCAAAGTTGAAATAGCTTAAAAGAATATGATTAAAGTTGATGCTGTTATTGTATTGAAATAATTTTTGTTTTTGTTTTTATGAAATTGTTGGTGTTATAGTTCCGTTTCTTTTTTCAGATAAAGTAATTTTTCTGAGCCAATGAATGAAGCAGTCATATAATCTACATGTGAATCTTTAGAGAGTACGTTTAAGGTTAGGTATGTAAATTACCTAAAAATCCGAGTAAAACTGAGATGTAAGGAATAACATATAAAATAATGCCCGCCTCGGCAACGTGGTGGTAGAGTGTCTGCCTCACGTTCAAGAGGTCCCGAGTTCGAATCTCGGTCAGGGTGAGTTACCTGGATAAGGTTTTCGCCAGGGTTTTCCCTTATCCTGAAAGACGAATATAGGTAACTCTAAGCTCTATGGACCATGGGCTTATTTGAGCATCATTTTTCCCATTCCATTCATCCTCCGATATGACTTAACGTTGTAGGACGTAAAATTACAATCTATACAATAATGCAAAACCGAGGGAAAATACCAAATGCAGAACGGGGAAGCGGGTGGATTCAATGGAAGTCAATAGGAACCTACGGATAACTTAAACTTGTCGCTGGACTTTTCAAAATGGCTGATCGAAAAAAAAAATATTTACATGATATATTTCAAAAATCGAAAAGATCAGTTCCTGGGTCCCTGACACGCACCACTACTTTGTCGAATTACAAAAATAGAACGCTCCACACATACCCTTCCCTGTTATGTATGTACTTGTTTGCTGAGAAGGTTGGCAAACGGCACCTGAAATTGTAAGGACCCACATATGGAACCAAGTGTAAATGAATACTTGCAAAATCAGTTTGCCTAGAACTGACCACACCAGTCTTTAAATGACTCCGCTCTAATTGTTTCATCATTCAAGCTGACGTAGGAACAAATATCCGTTTCACATTAGTTAAATGGCTGGAGGTCATTGTCTTGGAAATATTGTCCTCGTATTATGCATGTCGCTTGAAGTGGAAAAGTTATTACTCTAATTGAACAATGTTAGCTGCGAGAACTGCGAGCTTTATGAAGTATGAAAAGAGATATAAATGATGGATTAACTTTTTTGAAATGCTCTTCAAATCCATAATACTTTCTATTTGTTTCATTTTATGATAATAATGATAATACTAATGATAATAACACTGTGAAAGCATTTATTGTGTATACTGAACGTCAATATTTTTTGCAAAAATATATGATTAGTGTCCAATTAGGTTAAGATATAAACTTCATCACCCTATAAAGCAAACATCTAAAGTGTCTTCGTTCAAGAGGTCCCGAGTTCGCATCTCGGTCAGAGTGAAATAAATGGATAATGTTACTTCCGGGGTTTTCCTTTATCCTATAAGACAAATTTTGGATAAATCTAAGCTCTATGGATCCTCAGATTATTTGAGAATCATTTCAGCCGTATGACTTAACTGTGGAAGACGTAAATTAGAATAAAAATACCTAAAGTTAACCTAAACAGGATTGGTAATCTATAATTCAATTTCCAATCCCTGAAACTTATTGTGGAATTGCAGTATGATTGATTTCGAACTAACTAATTTTAATATATAACTCTTATCCTGTCCTGGCCTTAAGCAGTTGGGTACTATAGGGAGAGAAGGAGAGAGAGAGAGGGGGGAAGCGTAGTTGCGTGCGTATCCAGAGGTTGAAGTACTGTATGCCCACGACAGGAAGGCTATAGGGGTATGAAGGGCAGAGGAGCTTGAACTGTTTGCTCCGATTGCGGGATCTGTTTAATAGGAAATGAGTGTATTAGAGTACATATGAGTCACCCCTGCTGCCACATTTAATGTTTGTTGCATGACAGGTATTTGTATAGGTGAGTTATGTGACAACACTTGTATATTTTAAACGAGCCTTCCATCTTTGTCATACTGAGAAGGCGATCATACACCACGAGGAGATAGCAAAAATGATAGGTTACACATTCCTCTAGCTTGCCTTCTCGTCCTGGGCAATCAGTAAATCGTTACAGAGGCGGTAGATTAATGATTACCAACTTAAATGAAGTTACTGCTGTCAATACGTTTCGTGCCTCCAAATGTACGTGCAGTTTTTTAAAGTAAAATGAAGTATCTGTATTAATCTTCCAAGCTTTCAGGAATTTTTTTGTAAATGATATATAAGAATTTTGTGCTAGATATTCTTATCCTCTTGTAAGTTCTGGGATAATAAGGAGTGAAAATTCTTTGAATATTCCTCAGAAAGAGTATAAGACATAATGTAACCTCCGACTCCCTTAGATGTTCCTCCAGATGTTCCTGCGCTTTTCCAATGCAGAGAACTCCAGAAAAATCTTTTGACAGGAGTGTAATACTTTCTCCACTATTATAAACAAAGGCCGGAGGGATGTGCGTTCGCATGCGACACAAGTTAGCTGGTCACAAAGTATGAACGGCATCAGATGTAGAGCATGACCATGAAATATGCATATGTCGAAAACAAACGGGACAACACTGCGAACCAGTGAAGCGTTGTCTTGTAAGAGTATGCAAATGCAAGGCCAAGGCGTAATATAGCGCGGCTGTTTTGTTTCCTCTCGCTGTGAGACGGTTGTCATGCTCAGGCTATACCGACATGCAGTTATTTACATGTGCAAGCAATAACAGTACAGTCCATATGCAGTATGCCAATGGAATAATGTACACGCCTCCAGACTTTAAAATTATGAACGTGGTAGAGAAAGTAATGAAGTGACTAAAATTATCAATCACACCAAGGAAATCGTGAAAATGAAATTACAGGATATAGAACATTACATGAATGAAATAGATTCAATTGGAACATTTAGAAATACGATGATTGCGTCAATATATATCAGTATCAATTGAAGGGCTCGGCAGTAAACAATGGTAAAGAACACATGATATTTAGAGATATAAAGAGTTGAAAGTTTAGAAAAATCATATAATTATTTTGTTATGCGTGCATAGAAAACCAACATATTTTTCCATAAACTTATGTTTAAAGAACTTCCATGTCCAATTTAAGAATTTTATGACTGCATTGTGACTGTAAAAATTAACGTTTTTTATTAATGTGCATTTGTACTTAACATTGTTTACATTCAATAAGAGGGTACTTGACACTGTTTATATTAAATTAAGACACAATGTTTATCAACATTGTACCTACTCATCTTCAATTTGACCACGTTCACAACTTCTTGGAGATTTAAAATTGTACTGCCTCTGAATACTTTTTTTTTTTTTTTTTTTTTTTTTTTTTTTTTTGGTGCCGAGTATGAAAGGAGTTGGCACTTTCCTTTTTCATACTATCTTTTCACTAAGCTCATCATCATCCACAGCATCATCTGTATGTTTATTTGGAAGTGTAATCCTTGTAGAATTATGATGTTCGTACTAGAAAAACAGGAAAAAATGCTTAACCTTAACAGAAACTTCTGCATGTTTGTGTTAGGTACTCAGAGCCTTAAAAGTTTTCCTCAATTTCCTAAATGTTACATATTAGCAAGTAAATAGTGTTATCGTATAACACTTTTTTATAATTTACGTCCGCCCCAACGTTAATTTATATCGGACAGTGAATGAATTGGGTGAAATGATGCTCAAATGAGCCCAGGGTCCATGGAGCTTAGAGTTACCAGACATTCGTCTTGAAGGGTAAGGGAAAAACCTGGAAAAAGCCTTATCTAGGTAACTCACCCTTACCGAGATTTGAACTCGACCTCTTGAACGTGAGGCAGACATGCTATCATCTACGCTACCGAGGTGGGCATCGTATAACACTTAACACTATAAATATAGATATATATTGGCAAGTTAACAATGTTGACGTACAAGAGTTAACATTATCTACATGAAATGAGATATGAACTATATTTACCTCAAAACCGACACTTTCGGGTGAATGGAGTAGGTTATTTTTACCTGGGACACAGTCGGATCTTTCACAATCATTACTAAAATCTTCCACATAATCTGCTAAATAGCTCATTAATTGCTCTCATTTCTCAGAATCACCACAAAAAGCTTTATTTCTGTGAGCCAGTTTGTTGTCCCTTAAAATTGTTTTCATGCCAGAGATACGAGAAATCCAGCGGGAGTAAGAAATTCGACATTGCATGCTGCTGCCACCTCTTGGCAAACCATCAAACAGTTTACTCATAAATGAACTACAGACACCTCGCCATTATTTACTTGCATTAACTCTGTTTTAGTGTATAAGCCCCTTACCATTATTTACTCCCGAATCCTTCAATTATGTTTTTGAAAATTGATGTGAATAACCTTTTGGTCTTTTCTTACAATAACTTTGTTTTCGATATCGTATTCAGAGCAGAACTTCGTGAAAATCCCAGTAACAGTGCTCCTCCAATTATAAGATAAAAACTTCACATTCTAGTTGTTTTTATAATGTGGAATGGACTTATTAGAGATGCGACTGGAACTGTAGAATCTATAATGGTTCCTTTAGAAGAATGTAACTTAATTGCGATTCTGAGAAATATAAGAAACACAGTAGAAGTAAATATAATCATAAGGAACAAAACTAGAACTCAAAATTACTACTTATATCCCACCCTCGCTTTGTTTACACGTCGTATAGCCGCTGCTTCCTGAGGTCGCAGATTCATAACCGGCGGGGAGAAATGGTGTAAAATTCGCTGGTATGGCTTTCTTCGGAAGGAAAGTAAAGACGTTGGAAATTCATGGTGTGTAAATGAAGCTCGAAGTCTGATAAAGAGCTCTCTGAGCAAATTTAAGCCATCTTTTTACGACCAATATGTAATGGAAGGTTAAGAACCGCTGCAGTCAAAGAGTTTCTACAAATACATAAAACAAAAATAACTCCAGCTTAATCTACCTATTTCTTCAGTTCCCATGCTTGACGTTCCATTGATTCTCCTTCACTGAGCAATCACTAGGGTGGGGAGGCATAGCGAAGCAAACGTGACCTTGAATGGACAAGTGAAAATGAAATTACCTGTGATATACCTAGTTCTTCTTATTTTCTCTAACACGTATAGCAAGTAGGAAACAGTGCATTCCACACCAAAATTCAGTGGTCCCCTGATTAAAATGTATTTCTAGAAAAGGATTTATAGTTGCAACTGCGTGTGTTAGTATGTACCTCTGTGAACAGCACATCTCAAACGAAAAGTCTTGACATACCAAACTGAGTATTTAAGTTCGGCATCTTCCAAAGATATGGGGTGAAATTTTAAAGGAAATTCTCCCTCTCCAGTTTACCTTTCAATTAGGATTAGCATTGGGATTTCATTACGAAGGGGATTCGGTACGTAGGCCACTATGCTGGACCCATTGTTTCTATGCTCCCAAGCGGGGCACTCCCGGGAGGGAGGATGAGACGAAGGAAAGAGAGGGCGGCCGACCCAAGGAGCCACGACATTACAGTGGGCAGGGTGACTACGGTTTAGGGATAGATACATCCCCCGATAGGCCAAGACAACGGAGTGGCTGCCCTACTGCAGGACGCCAACTAGCCTAGCAGTCGAGCCCCAGAGGTCCCAGGCAGCCGATCCGAGCCTAAGGTCCCTGATTGGCGGTCACGATATGGTCCCAGCAGACGAGCGGAGATCAGCAACCAATCTACCGGATGAGGAAGTAGTTTTCCTCAGAGAATATTATCCTGTCATGCACCGCCGAGACACCCACCGACACTTCTACCGTGAAAGAGACCACCAGATGATAGATGATGTGAAATGATTATGAAGATGAAATGGAGGAACAGGAAACTTGGGGGATGTAATTAACCTACCCAGCATTCGCCTAGCGACCCGGGAAAACCACCGAAAAATCCGTGGGTCAGGTAGGTCGGCCACGGGAATCGAACTTGGGCCTTCCGAATGCGGGTCACAGATGAAACCGCCTGAGCTATCTAGCTCGGTTACCTATGAGTTAGCTTTTATATGGAACATCTTTCCAAATTTTTTATTGCATCAGAAACAGTTGTAATGGTTTTATTAAAATTTGAGATATTTTTATTGCAAATGAAATATGGGTAGGTACACCTTTAATCGTATTGAAAATCTCTTCAGGAGTCCACTCCTTTTTTTGAGGAGTTGACATTTTCGGAGATATTCCGTGCCATTTTTATGAGTTTTCCAATACTTATAGCTTTCTTAAATGGGAAGTCGCTACTTGTTTTTAATCTCTTAGCCATGCAGAGGAAACGGAATTATAAAGCCATCGGATTGCCACCAGCCTTTAAATATCCGACTATAGCTTAAAGATATGTATTTACCTCTCCCCAGAGTTGGTACAAGAAAATTAGAAGTGTGACAAATTTTACAAATGCTTATCGTGATTAAAATGAAATAGATAGAGGCAATAGGGCTTGTACAGGAGCAGAGAAAGTCATGCGAGTGCAGCAATCAGATCCATTTAAAAATTTGTCTCGTACAGTAAATAGAGGAAGTATGTACTTTATCGAAAAATTTCGATAAAATAGCCCCGGTAATAAACGCATTGAGACCACCTACACTAAAAATAAAAATAAAAAAGAATTAGAGCAAAGTCTGTGTGTATGTATAGTCCGTTTATGAATATAATGACATAAGTGAATGAATGAATATAAATGAATAATTTATTCGTAAAATTTCTTTTTTGCAATCTTTTACATTATTGTTTATAATTTTTTATCCATCCCACACTATTTCATCTATACCTAATCTCCATGCCTCCTTGTTATTTAATTAGCTCCTTCCGCCACCCCCCCCCATCTTCCTTTCTTATATTCTTTACATTTCTTGCCCACTTTTCTTTTAATTTCTGTAAGAACTCACCAATACTACTTACCTTCTTTTCCTCCTTTTCTGTTAACATTTTATAGTTACTATCCTCTTCTCTATTTTCTCCCATTTTTCCTTCCAAACCTTTTTCTCCATATTGCTAACTCCTCGCATTCTGTTACATAGTGTGCTATGCTTTTTTTCCACCTCAAAATTCACAAATTCGTTTTCCCTACCTCCTATCCCTCTTAGGAATATTCTTCCTGTTATCATCCAAGCTAGCCCTCCAATCTCTTGCCTTTTGCAGTAATCTAGACATGCTCCTCGTCCCCAGTTTCTTTTTATTTGTATGCAAAATTGTAATTATTTCATATTTTCTAGACTTACCCATATTTACTGCCTTTCTGTATCTTCTATTCTGCATTATCCCGAATTACCCACATCGCTTGCATTCCTTTCCTCTAATCTCCATATATCTCTCATACCTATTTTTCCATAAATCCTCTTATCTCTGCCCACCACTGTTTTTGCTATCAAGTTTGCTTTTTAACCTGCTTTCTTTTTTGTTTGCTAATATGTTCAATATAAATTCTGAAATTTAGCTTAAATAAAGTTTCCTATGAGCTAGGCACTTTATAAATATCTCAGAACTGGACGAGAATGCAATATTAAGTTTCTTTCAAGAAACTTCCCCATCATAAGCTAACCTATACATAGCAAAATTATAAAGCTTTATTTTAAACAGATCTTATTACTTTAATTAAAATAGGCAATTGTTCTATAATATCTCCAAGAAAGGTGTATTTAAAATGTTCTTGAAATAGCCTATGCGGTGCTTCTTATTTATTTATTTTGTCGGTACAAGTTTTGCAGTAAATTTTAAAATATCTTCACGAGTAGCTGCAGACCTAAACTTTAAACAAAGCAGAACTGGATGAAACTACAATATTACCTCGCTGACAAGGAAATTTCACTATCCCAAACTTCCCTATACATCGATAATATTTGAAACATTTTCACTTAGGAAATATAATTCTAACGATATTAAGTGAAATAGCGTAGGTTAAAGAAACTCCCATGACAAATTAAATCTTTGTCATTAGATGCACATTATGGTAAGTAGTATATGAAGCAGCTGTGTCAGTGAAAACTCACATATAATTCATATCATTTGCGTTGTAATAAAACTGTCGACATTTAGATGAAATACAACTCATGTATCAATTATCCGCTTAAAGCGCTCCACCCTTTTCGTTTTAAATCCTGCACGTATTTGTTTGTTAATGGTAAACGTTCACAATCTGCTCAAAGTCTTTAAACGCTCACAATTACAAATTTTCAGGAAAGTTGGTATGAGGTTGTAAAACTATACTTTAAAATACCTTTCATTTCGTTATAAAAAAGTGGCCTTTTAAAATACTTTTATTCCAGCAACTATTTTTAAATTCAGCATTTTGCTAAGTATCTCGAAGGTTTCCAAATATATTATTCGATTTAAGGCTACAATTTCCATAGAAAATGTTTGATGAAAAATTCTTCATATCTTTAAACAGTTCTCCAAAATTTATCCATCAAATTTCTATATCTTTGAGATGTTTTTATTATGAATGAATTATATATATCTTGAACTTCGCCGGAATTACCTCTGAAGTGGTCTTCATTCTCAATTACTTTTCCATAACCAGTAACCTGAAGAGATAGATGAAATTTTACCATCTAAAGTGCCGATTCTGTCGAAGTACACAACTTACGCAACTAGATTTATTTACTTATATTTTATTTTATTTGTTTATTTAGTTGTTTTTCAGGATTTGACAATATATGAGATACACCTGGTTATATATGTTAATTTATTTTATACTGAAATGGAAACATTTTCGTTTTTCCTTCTATCCTTGTACATAATGCGAAAAGTGGACAACTTCAAATTCATCTAGTAGGGACTGCTTATTTATACAGAAAAGGAAATGAAAAAAAACTTAAGGATAGTGAGTATTGCAAAAATAATTTCAGAATAAGTTTCTGTGTTGCCAAAATGTAGTTTTTGTAATAAGAGCTTCCAGAGGGGCTGAAAGTGTAGCGTAACTGCAAGGCAGTTGTTTTAATTTAAGGAGCTAAAAAAAAAAAATTAAAAAAAAAATGTTCGCTCAGTTCAAGAGGTACTCGACAATCCCATAGTTAACGAAAACTTCCCCCCGGATGAAATGAAACCATTAAACTTTCTTGGTTAAAACTTGCGATTGATAGCAAGAATATTCATAGCCTCATATGGAAAAACAAATCCGAATCTTTAATGCTTTTGTAAAAATAGATAACGCCTTGTGTGCTTACAGCATAGTAAGTCGCCATTAAGATAGCTGTATCATGTGTTTGTGAGAACTCCTAGTGGTTTACCTGGAGAAACACGAGTCAGTCGGAGAATTTAATGTCATGTCGGCATGTTGGCCATAGTAGCCCAAACGGTTAGAGCTGCTGGACGGAAACCAGAAGATCCGTGGTTCAAATCCCGGCTATGGCATTCAATTTTTCAGTCTGGCTCTACCCCTTTCATAGATAACACCATTTGTTCAACAAAGGAATTCGTGTTGTTCTCACTCTTAGTGTCGTACATTTTTAACGTTATAAAGTGATGTTGGGAATAAACTAATGGATAATTCTTTTGACAGGCAACATGTCTGGAACGCCAAGAATACCGCAGTTCTACGCTGAGCAAGATATTCTTATTACCGGAGGAACTGGATTCATCGGGAAAGCCCTCGTGGAGAAGCTACTGAGAAGTTGTCCAGATGTTGGGAACATTTACCTGCTGATGAGAAAAAAGGGCAAGAGTGATGCTGCCACACGATTAGAGCAATATCTGAACGAAGTGGTAATGTATTTCGTAAATGATCTTATTAATGCTAATACTAACGTGGTTCAGTGAAAGTAATAGAAATAAACATATATGTGACTTTTTCATTTCAGGTGTTTGAACGACTAAGAAAGGAAAACCCGAAAGTTTTAAGCAAAGTAAAAATGATACCCGGAGACATTACCCTCCCCAATCTCGGTCTGTCTCCAGAGGATCGGCAACTGCTTCAAGAAAAGGTGTCCATAATCTTTCATTCAGCAGCAAGCGTTCAGTTCGACGATCCGATTAAGAAGGCTTTCTGTGCAAACGTAAAAGCAGCGGTGGAAATGCTGGAGTTTGCTAAAGGTGTCAAAAACCTTAAGGTAATAAATATATGTTTGAAATTAGGGATGTGTCTCCTTCGTAAAAACCAGTAGAGTTGCGATTCTGGAGGTTGTATTCTTGTTGGACCAGCTACTCTCTCTTTGGAACTTTGAATGCTCTCTTAGCTCGACAGGTGAATGCTGGAATATTCCTATCTCACCAAACATAATTTCCTGACCTTCGTGAGATGACGATTGATGTGGCGGCGGGACGGCAGAATTCTATGTAAGGATTTCTTTTTGACACTTGGCTAGTCTATAGGAGCTCCTAACAAGGAATATCTCATCTCATTCTGAGATCACAAACTTAAAGATTACCAAGGCGTTAATCGGTCTGGGTGTTGCTTAGATCCTGGCTTTCAAATCATAGTGTCACGCGGGTTCAACCCAGCCCAAATCATCCCCATGAGTACAGATTTTATAGCACGTAAAAGAACTGCTGAATGAAATATGTTGCACTGGTAGCATGATAGGATTCTGGCAATTGACAGCGTCTATAACAAACGACATATTTACTTTGCTAACTTGTCAGGATTGGCTTTATTTTAGAATAGTTAGGTACCCCGACCTTGCTGGACATCGTCGGCCGGATCTGGTCACCCTTCGAGTCTCTCTTCATTCTTACCTCCCTTGGATCACGTTGGAATCACAAAAGCCCTATTATGGTCTACGAGTGATGCTGTTGTCCCGCAGGACGCTAACAGCTTTTGTGGTATGGGGATACTATGTCTGCTCCATATTAAAGAACTTGGAGTTCTAATCTCGTTCAAGTGAAGCATAAGGCTATCCTCCGGAATTTTCTATTATCCTAAAATATCTGTCACAAAGTAAAATATTATACGTATTACGTGATAACCATTAAATAGCAAAACTATAATTAAGATATATGGAGTTAGGTAAATTATTTTTGTGTCTACACGTGATTACCAAAGTGCCGTTGATACATAAATTTATCACGCACCAATTCAATATTTATCAAATAAAATTCAGAGGATAGCTTCAAATTACAACTTAAAAAGGCCCAGTCGTCTTTAGTGCGACAGCAATTATTAGCTTTTCGCTATTTAGCTGGCCAGTAAGTACATGTACAGCTTCAATTTCTTCTCCGGCAGCCAGCCAGGTGAAAAGATGATTAGATATCAACGTTTCGGGAGTGTACATCTCTCCCATCATCAGGATATTTATAAAATATTATAACCACAAATGAAATACTGTATATAACACAACTATAAACAGCGACAAAACACTATCAAAATTCGCACTTCTGAACAAAAGACTGTTTTCAGTCTTTCTCCAGGTCAGGAGATGGCGTGAGTATTGAAAATTGTATCAATGAAACGTAACTACTTAACTTGATTATTATCAAGCTCTATTGATCTTTGCTTCTTAATTCGATGGATTTCCATTTTTAAAGTCGATTTCCAAGAGGAGCTGTACTGAAATCCAGCATCACGATTAAGCGTGCTCCATTCAGAGGAAATCGCCAGAGCCTCCTTAATTCTCCGCTCCCAGTAACTGTTGCATTTTGCCAAGATGGTCGTCTCCCGAAAGTTGGCTCTATGGTCGTTATAAAAACAATGCTCTGCCAGCCCAGACTTCTCAGATTGCATTAAACGAGTGGTCCGTCCATGTTCGATTATTCTAGTAGCGATGGTCCTTCCGGTTTGTCCTATATACGCTGTCCCACATTCACAGGGAATGCGGTACACTCCTGGAACTTGGAAGTCCAGTGTGTCTTTCACTGATCTCAACAGATGTTTAATCTTTGGAGGTGGCTTGTGGATGGTCCTGATGTATTTGGCGAGAATTCTGCTGATTCGGGCAGAATCACTATTATGACGAATCATCTTTAATCATGACGACCACACAGGCTGTTTCAAGCGATTATAGCCGTTGCGTGGTTTATAACTTATCTAGTCCGAATTTTGGTGTCACAGCTTCGAAATTTCGTTAAGTATAATTTTATGCAGCATTAAATATTACATGATTCTGTGATAAGGCAGCGCAGGAACTACTGGTGCGTGAACCTCAAAAGTTGTTATTGGGACACACCAGGCACGAAAACAAAACCATTGCTCTCTATCAGTGACCCCAGCCTCACTTTCGGGGAATGGGGCAAAGGTCAGTTACTGGTGGAAAAGTCTAATAATGACTGACAGTTCCAAGGTTACTCATTTTGCTATGATCTTAACTGTACAGTGCTTTCAAACATTTGCTGTAAAATCAACACCTTCCTTTGCGGTTACAAATGCTTTATTTAATATTATTAAATACAGTGAAATAAAATACTTGTCGCATTGCATAAGGCATTTAGTTTTGGTTAACTTTATGTAAAATTCTTTGATATTGTTCTCTGTTCTTTTTATCATTTAATACTTTCAACCTCAATTTCACTAACATTAACTTCCCTCTAAAAGGTTTAAGTTGCATATGTGCATCAGGGACTGCTATAACGGAACTTTGGAACACTTTAAACACTTATAAGCAATAATTAAGCAATAACTGCTTTACAGAAATTCTTAATAGTAGCAGGCTACTGCGGAGTATGCCGGTATGTTTACAAACAACTACAGCACGTGGTACGACGTGTGACCTATACCTGCGAATTCCGTCAGCGTGAGGCGCTCGTCGTTGTTCCTATAACTGCCTAATCCAAACTTATTCTGGAGCATTTTTATGCGGCTCTATTGGTGGTAAAAGCTATCTATATGTCACACAGAAGCTGAGCAACTACCTTTGTATGTACGTTCGGTGTCGTTTTGAAATACCCTATATACCAAGAAAGGTTTAACGATTGTAACTAAATGAAGAGATATGAAAAGATATCTTACCTTCTTAAACTATACTTCCAATGCAGATTATACTATTCTGTCTTAATTTTCTTGACACATTTTATCTTTTCTCTCTATAGGCGTACATGCACGTGTCCACCACCTATTCAAATTGTGACAAATCTGAAGTAAACGAAGTAATCTACCCTGCTCCAATGGACTGGAAGAAACTTGGTGTTCTGATAGACGAAACGGATGAAAGAGTATTAGATACAATCACACCCAAGTAAGTGCACAGATCGTTTATTCAGTCACAGGTATTTCTTTAGAATTCTTGATGCATTTAGATTTGAGCTCCACTCTATTGAGAAAAGTTTTATAAATATTCCAAGAACAGTATTTTAATGCAAATCATTATTTATTTTCTTAGTTGTCAGGTTGTTACTTAAAATGTGTGTACATAGGTCTTCCAACAGTTTAAATAATAAAATGCAGATTTTTATAATTTTGTTAAGAGGTATGAGTAATATTTCAGCAATTCAACTAATAATTCAGCTGTACATATGCTTGTTTTATATCTAGTTATATTTCTCGACAAATTTTTATGTAATATTTATATTTGATTTAGAAATGCAACTTTGATAGTAATTCATAAGAAAACAATCAACAAGCCACATCAGTGAATTGCCGTCTGATTTGATCATAGCCTTCCCTTACTGTATCAATTTACCTTTTCACTGTTGGTAATTAGTGTGATCCATATAAACCTGAGTCACTTCATTATTTTGAACCAATATTAGGACCCACGTGCAGCTTTAGGAGAATATAACACACAATTGGGAGATTACATTACACTATTTAACATCTACGAGAAAATGTTGGAAATGTCCTCCACCAGGATCTATACATGTTTGCACTCGTCTCGCCATATTCTCTGAAGTTTTACAGAGAGTATCCTCGCCAATGTTACTTATTTTGGTTCAAATGGATTTCTAGAGAACATCAATTGTCCGTAGCATATTCTTGTACAGTCTATTTTCTAGATACCCCCAACAAGAAAAAATCCGGTAATTTTAGGTCAGTTGATCTCGAGGTCCTCAGACCGTTTGAGATTACTCCATTATCGAAGAAACTAGTTACAAGTTCCATGGTGTCATTAGATGTATGGCACGTTTCTCCATTTTGCTGGATATAACCTTCTCTCAATTCGGTATCATCTCCGTAAAACTTCAGAGGATATGGTGAGACGAGCGCAAACATGTATAGAAGCTGGTGGAGGACACTTCAAACATTTACTCTGAGATGTAAATAGTGTAAAATAATCGTTCAATTGTTTATTATATTCTCCCAAAGATTCAGGATGAAATGGAATGCACTATACGAAGTTATAAGTGATTTTTAAGCTGTATTGTTTAATATTTCTCCATACAAGTTAGTAACCTTTTAATTTGCGTAAAGGAAATCATTTAAGAGACAATGGAAGTGCATTCTTGGTGAAAATGTTTCAAGAAGTCCAAAATTATTTTTGCTCCAAATGTATCTTTGAATGTTTGAGCATTCAAAGGTGCCCAACATTTATACAGTTCACCTCCTCTCTGATTGCTACGGTCCTTTAAAAATACATATAGCTATGTATGGTGTTTGTACCTTTAAATTTGCCCAGGCACACTTCCTGCTTTTGTCTAGAGAGCACATACTGTTATTTTTATCATTTTTCTGTGAATCTCAAATCTAATTTTGTGCCTAACATATATACTTCTGCTTGATACAGTCATCTGATGTGCATTTTGGTTATTGCACAATGTAATAGATGTATAATGGAAAAATACAGGTTTCCTCGCGCTAAAGAAAGACAAATCCGACACAGTATAGGGTTTTCGTTGCCGTGGTGTGCTGAAATTGGAAGATATTTTAAATACTAAACAGCTTCTAGAGCAGGGGAAGAAAGGTAGTGACTTCGTGACGTCAGCTCTGTCAGCTCTAATCGCCAAATATGCTCCCGAACGTACGGCAAGTTAGCGTGTGACGTCACCACGCTGATTTTTATGCCCAAGAAGAAGGAAATAGTTTGATGTGTTGGGGTTCCGACAGCGTAGGACAGAAGGAAACAGATCGTATATTAATATGTACAACTTACATATTGGGTGCTGTAATATTAATGTTGACTGCTAATTACACAATTGGTCACAGTTTATAAACAATTAAATTTTGCTTCTGTGCCATGAGAAAATATATAAAACCTTAACTCGTAGTTTATCTGAAGGTCAGACATGTTAGAAACTAAATAAAATAAAACATAAAATAATTTTCTCTGCAAATTAGAGGAGATCCACTAAGAACAAAATCACGTGGACATTTTGCGACACTTTCTGTTTCGTTTTTCTTTAACTAGTTTATCAGTGTCAGGACTAATGTCTGGGAAATTTGTAATCGAAGGCTGCATGTGAGATTGTGATCGGACAAGATACTTCGGGGTTTGGACTTAGCTAATTTCATAACCGAAAAAAAATGTTCAGACGCTATATCGAGCCAAACATACACAATGCCCGTGCGGCAAGTGAATACAACCTTGAAAATCTGGTTTGGTGGACATTCTTGTAAATATCAGCAAAGTCTTTCTTGTGTGTATATTGTCCTTCAATAAATATCACATTTTAAATATAATAGTTCCATTTGGTACGTGGCAGCTACATTATTGTCATCGAGTGCGCTACGCCTGACTGAACTCTCAGATTCTGTACTCAAGCGCCATTTATATAGGCAACTTGGCACTACACGTCTCTTGCTTGACGTCACACGCACTGCAGGCCTCGCTCCCGGCTGAAATACGTCACAACTCTCAAAGTTGTCTTCCTCTGTTCTAGAGACTGGTGATCAAGAAGCATCTACCAAACATTACTGCTACGAAGAATATCATATATGCCGCACTTTATCATTATAAATGAATAAACCGGAAGTGAGAACATCAAAAATGCCCCTACACGATCAGACTCCTGATGTTTCCATAATAGATGTATGTTCAGTTCAATGACTTTATGGTTCGAAGAATAATTGTTAATATATATATATATATATATATATATATATATATATATATAAAGACTAGCTTTCTCTGAACCGCTCGCATGCTGCGCACATGGAGGAACACAAAATTCAAATGAAAATGTTTATTCACTCATTTAATAACAACTGTCCACAAGAATTTTTTACTTCTAAGAAGCCGCTAGAAATGGTAGTTGTATAGGTTGTTCCGCTTCCCAGGAACTAAAATCTGTGCTAAGAGGTGAAGGATGTTCGGCAGCTACTTCAAAGATAAGTCAGACCCGGATTCTGTCAGAGCTAAAGCTCCGCTGCAACAAGCAGGAAAGGATCTCCAAATTGCAGAAAGAGTACAAACATACAGAATGAGAACACAAAGAGAAGTATAAATATGCATGACTAAAAATGAGGAAGGATCTGACACCTAACAGAATTCAGTGTTTCCTAGCCTATTATTTCATAAAACTGCGATTTTCGCAAAACTACATTACATCTAGAACAACATAGCTCCCGGGCTTAGGACCGTAGTCCAGTCGATGACAAAATGTGTGACGTTTCGCCCGTAACACCGTCGAGCATCTTCAGAAAATGACTTCTGGGTGGTTTACACGTCAGAATTTTTTTCGTCCGCTGGATCACGGTCTTCAAACCCGGAAACTACACTCTTCTGGATTAACGCCGGCCATGAAAGCCGGGCAAGTACGTTACATTTTCACACATTTGAAAGCTTCCTGCACCTGAGATTTTGTTTAAATTGAACAAAGCTTTTCCAAAACGTGTAAAAGTATCCATTGTAAATACATGTTAACACCAGTAATAATGTTCCTAAAACGTATTTTCTAATACAAAAATGGTGTGTTTTGAAGACATAAATTTCTAACATATTACGGCAATTATGACAATTCACTCACCAAATTAATTGAAGTAACCAAACTGTAATAGTTTTGTGTGTAACTCAAAGCTAGAGTTCCAAATTCACCAAGGGCATACAGTTGCCCAAATTATGATATGTGTGAAGCATTTTGAGTATGCAATAATAAAACGTATAAATTTATTCACACTTTAAAAGTATTCTTTCAAATTGAATGAATTCTGATATTAAAATTAATTAGAAAAATGCATACATTAAAATTTTTAAAAACATGCATACAAATTTGTGAAAATTTGAAAAGTAACTCTCAGTGTCCCTTAAAATATTTAATCTTTAACAGCTTTAGATATCCATTTCCTAAAATATCCCTACAACTTCGCAGTCGTGCTTCAGTTAGGCTTCAGATTACATAAAAAGGTCAAAAAGCTTTTATTATGCCATACTTTCTCTATGCACATATTATAGAAACTTTTAAAATACCAAAGAGGTTATTAGACATAAACTGTGCGACACTGCCATATGCCCCAAACATGAGAATATGAGAAGAAACAGGAAATGGATACGATAGGAAAGAAATGTGGTAAATGAGAAAGCACTGCAGCTCCCCGTAGCGGTCAGGAAGAAAAGAGAAGTCATATGTGCGCAGCTGAATGCTCCAACGTAATCAGTCGTTGAGTCATACAAAATAGACAATTTCTCACTCATTTTGAGAATTCGTAATGTATTCTTAGTTCAAACTTTATCCTGAAAGCCACTGTATTTTGCAAAAATTATGCCAACGTTCTGAAGAGAAATAGATACCCAGTTAAGGAGAAGAACTAATTTTCAACATAGGAATAAAGTTCCACAGATTTGTTTTAAGGCGTACAGTTTTGTCACTTTAATTCCGAGAGGTAAAACAATTCTCTATGACTTACCTATTTCTAAAATAAAATTGAATTACGCTTCACAATTTGAATTTAGTTTTATCATAATCCTAATATTCTGGGCACCGTATGATATAATTTTACATATCACTTTATTCTTTTTAGCTCTTCTGTATGGCTTCTTTCTTTTCAGGATTCTGGGTGCTCATCCGAATACATACACTTTTACAAAGAGTCTTGCAGAGCATGCCCTACTCGAGTATGAGAAAGATATACCCATAATTCTATTCAGACCTTCCATTGGTAAGTTTACTTTGAAAATTAAGTTGCATTATATAATCCGTATCGTTACTTACGGATTATTTGTAAATGATTACAAATAACTGCGTTGTTGACATCGGAATAATCATTAACTGATTATCGCAATAGTTATTGTAATAATGCACCAGTGAGACAGAAGAGTCTATTTCATTCAGCATATATTAAAATTAACGATTATGTACTTTACAGAAAGCATAGTATATTAGTTTCACTACAAATATGTACTATACATTCAGCGGTCGCAATATGAAGGCAAAGGCCACGTAAGCCAAAGAAATAACTGCATTTTATATCCTAAAACTGAAAACAAAAATGGAATTCGTATTATATCTACCAAGCTAACAATTGAGAATATCCGTATTCTCTACTACCAGTAGATGTAATAAAGCCTTTAACTACCAGTGCAATCTACCTTAATCATTACATTACCTAAAGATCAAGCATGAACTGGTCTAAGATAAAATTGCTGTAGGTCCTCAACTGCTGATTCTGTTAAATAATTTATTATGGTAATTTCGCATATAAAATGAAGTAATTACTACTTTAAAGTATGTTTTAAACAAACTTTGTCCTCAAAACTAACATTGTCGGTAATTACAAAGTTATCAAGTCAGTTCACTCTTCAGAACTAGTTGCTATGCTATAGCTAATTATGTTCATGGGATATGTTAAAATGCTGAAGTTCTGTAATTCATTTTCTTTAAATATTTACACAACAAAGAAATTTAATAATTAAAAACGTATTTAAGTCTAATATAAAGCAACTTTTATATAATGCAATCTGTTTGGTTACTTCCTTCTTCCTTGATTAATTTCAAATGTATTAAAAGCACATAAGTAACGAAAATTACTCCTGGATTTAAACAATACACTAATAGTTATGAAAGACTTATGAAAGCTTATGTTGATTGTGAATATGTTCTGCTAACAAGATCTTCCTTCTGCTGTGTTATATTAGGTGCCATTTACAAACTTTCTAGCTGTTGGTCGCATTACCGCCAGTTCGTTTCATTACTGTCCACAGTTGTAAACGATTGCCTGAACTTGAAGGTTATATTACTCGCAAACTTTGTGTTAAACCCTGAAACCTTGTCCTACGAATTGTCCGAGTCAAGAAGGTTGGTAACTGGTCAAAATAAAACAGAACAGCGTTGCCCACTCTTCAGTGTTGCCACTTGTGCATTCCCTGTATTCTATTTTATTACGTTGTTCTCCTACTAATCATAGTGGCCTATTTCTGTGTTAAACCATCTCAAAAAGTAGTAAAGTACTAAATACATGAAGCAGATCAAGCAGATCCAGGACAGTGGGACGTGTGTATGCCTCATAAATGGAATTTTTGTTTTATATCTCATAAAAATTGGCAAGATTTTACGAATCCAATGATATATCGCATTATATGTATTGTTAATATTTAAGCCCTTTAATAGGTGATTTAAATATGGCGTCACCATGTCCACGCTCCCTTGTAAATACCTACATAACAATTGAAATTAAAATTGTTATAATTTCGTGATTTGTGGCAGCAGAGCTATGCGGTAAATTTTATACTTGTTGTTTGTATCTCTGCTGCAGATGTGGCT
Organism: Mantis religiosa; assembly: GCA_030765055.1. NCBI lineage: Eukaryota > Metazoa > Arthropoda > Insecta > Mantodea > Mantidae > Mantis > Mantis religiosa. The sequence continues at coordinate 70,784,020 of CM060955.1, read as the reverse complement.
GCATGTGTATTTGCATAAGCCTCTCACAATATGGAGAATTGTTTACATTTGAAGTACATGTGGAGGAAGCCATACTCTCAGTGCTTCACTTCAGCCAGTTGTGTAAACCGCAAGTCAATGCTTTCTATTATATAATTTAAGGTACGACTTCGTCAACGACATAGTAAGTCTTGTTGCCGTCTTCGACAAAAACATTTTTGAACTCAAAAAAGTGTGCCAATAGTATTGCGTGTTTGATAACGGTGACGAATTAATAGGACGTTCTTCTTCTTTCATTTTTAAATATACTTTCGGTTTTGCTTGCACGTGCTGAAAAGACATGACCGTGCGATTTGAGCATGTTTTCTTAGAGATCTGTATTAGAGGTGGGAAATCCATTTGCAGAAGTAAGGGGACAGAAGCTTTGCAAAGGTGTCTGTTCGGGGTTGTAAATGACCTATAGTTTTCTTGTACCATTTGGTGTATTTTTTCGTGAACTTCGTAGAAGAGACTCGTTTATGTATGGCTACCATGGAGTGTATGTAAACGGCGGGCGTTTTCTGGACTCCTGTAGGGAGTCAACTTCATCAGCATAGCAATGTGGTTGGCGAGGCTCTGGAAATCATCTAGGGGCACCTGAAGAGCTTCTGTGTTGCGTATGATGTTCGCGTCAGGTTAAGTGCGGCATTGTGTTCTTGAAAGAAGATTTGGAGGTCCTCCAGCAGCTTTGAGAGTAGTAGTGTCATCTCCCCGACGATTTCCGTAGGATAAATACCTGCAGATTAAAAAGATCTCCCCGCATTTTTAAGGGACAGAAATGGTTACTCCATATATGAGTGTCTTCCCAAACGGAAAGAATACCAAGCAGCTCCTTTGAGCCGACTGCATTTTAGCATGCCATCTCTCAACTATGCAGGCTGGTACAGCAGAGCATTAAGGTGTCTCAAAATACCGTCTGGGTATCACCTCTGAGATGTATCCATCATCTAGGGCATGTTGGGAGCACTGCCATGGCAAATGAAATCCAATCCGAACAAATCCCTTACGGGAGGGGTTCAGATGTTCACCCACACGAACTTACTGTAACGTTAGAAGTACCACTGCTGCAAGCGATTCGCATCGCTTGCACCACAGGCCTAAGGGGTCACAACCCTCTATATTGGAGATTTTCTTATAAACGTCCTGGTCCATGAAGTGACACATATATTGGCCATGATATGACTTGTGCAGTTGATAGCGATGGCACCAGTAGTGGCAGCGTAATTGACAGTGCAAATGTTGACTTATTGTTAGTAGCATCAGCATGGCGAGGGACGGGTGGACCGACTGGCCTCTACAAATGAAACCTGCTAAAGGGGCTAGCGGAGCTGATAACGGGCAGCCAGATGCTACCAGAGCACTCGCCGAACCATTGTGCTGCTGAAGCGCGCCAAAGTCGAGACCTTGATTGCGGTTGTGGTTGTAGGATAGCCTCTTGGCTGTGGTGTTGACATGGCTGTGAAGACTCTAACTGCTGGGTGAATTAATTTTTCTATAGCTGTTGGCTGTGACGCACTGGCGTTTTCAATCACCTTCGTTGGATTAATGACCGCTGCACCAGCTGTCTTCTTTCTTGACATGTTGTCACGAGAAAGTTGCCCACCCTTTTCTCTCCCAACCTTCGGTATTTATGCGTTGAGTAGACCTCACCCAAGTCTAACGTAACGCGAAATCCTACATTTCAATAACTCACCTGTGGCTCCAATCACCTAGGGCAGTTTACCATTCAAGAGCCGAAATGAAATGAAATGTGTAGTGTTTAGCGCCCTCTTTTACTACATACGGCACCGCAGGCGATGGCAATGATGATACATGAAATGAAGATGGAGCACCGGTGGAATGAGATGGCGGGGGAAATCGGAGATCCCGGAGAAAACCCGCCCCAGCGCCGTGTGGTCCACCACAAATCTCACTTTGCGGTCGCCTGGGATCGAACCCGGGCCGCCTTGGTGAGAGCCAAGCGGTCCAACCACTGAGCCACGGCGCGGCCATTTAAGAGCCGAATAATGACTCTGAAGCGTGAGGGAGAGATATGACGGAGTGACAAGTTTCAGTCATCCAAAAGAACAATAAGGGAGGGACCAACTGGGAGAAGGTTCTCATAATAAACACAAAATTTGAATAAAATGAGTTAAATTGACTTTGAAAATAAACTAAAATTAAATATTTTAAACATTTAAACTAAGTTTATTATTCAGTAACAGTAATACTTGTATTAAGAGCAATAATAGCAACGCCCTCAAATTCTGCATTTTCTGCTAAAGTTACGCTCTATGATTCTTTGATTGCAGTGGTCCCAGCTCTGGAGGAACCCTTTCCAGGATGGGTGGACAATTTCAATGGACCTGTTGGTATCAACTTAGCAAGCGGTATTGGATTGGTCCAGATTATCTACGGTGATCCTGAGGTATTCGGAGATAATATTCCAGTCGACCCGGTGGTTAAAGCTATGCTGGTTGCAGTCTGGGAGAAGTGTATTTACGGGTATGTCTAGGATATGATCTAGATTACTTTGGATTAGATAATGAGATATTTCCCGAACTTTGATTGACCTACCAAACGTCGGTTTGAAAAGAACAAAGGAAGTGGAAGGAACATTTATATTGTTCCTCAAAAGTATTGTTTTCTCCTGATCGATAGGCAGCATTTTGGTTCCAATATTAGCACATTTCCTATCCATATCCTGGTTATAGAATAGATAAATCTCTTTCCTGCCAAGTCCAAGCATTCAAAACCAAATGCTAATTTGCAGATATCTTTGCAAATTATACGGAAGGTTCATCTTTCTAGGGCCTTATTTATGAGTGGAATTTTAATAGTAAAACATGAAGGTCTCTTAATGTGCCTCACAAATTAAAGGTTAAAATAATGTGTTTTGCTTATAGATAATATGAAAACATTCTGAAATTTCCTAGTGATATGCCAGAAGCTTTCATAAGACTTGATCTACACCTGTGTACAATATAATACACAAGCAAATTGGAAACCACTTGAAATTTGTTTAAGTCTATTTGTGAAAATATTTTTATTTGCCACCAATAAGCTAAGAGCTTCTAACGATATTGTCTTTTGGAAAGGGTGTTTCCTCCGAGAGGGAAAACAAGTAAAATAACAGTCATTAAATCGCAGGTCTGGATGTACATGCAGGTAGATAGGTATATATGGTACCAAAAGTGCCGCCTTCATTTTATAAGCGATACGAAAGTATCCTGTTGATATGTCAGAATATGAGCTGCATTAAGCTCTATCGCTGTAGGTGATGATCCTAAAAAGTTATCTCGTGTGTGGATCATAGTACCAAGACATTTCCAAGAGCAATTGAGTGACTCAGTACTTCAAAGCAGATGAAAAGGCTAACTACACCAAAACCTAGTTTTTAATTTCCACAAAACACATTTGTAATTAGTAGGACCTGGAGGTTAAGCCAAAAATTCGTGAAGTTATTTGTGCACGAGATATAAATCATCAACCAAGTTAGTCATCAACCCTTGCTATTAATAAATAGAGAAAGGGAGAGGACAATGTTTCTTCAGCGTCTAACGCAGTAGTTTTTGTCTCGATCTGTGCAACATGATGGTGGAAGCAAACATCCACTTCTGGGAAGTAGAGAATAGTTATTTTAAGAATATTTAGAAAAATATACTGGAACAATATCGCGATCCCAGTCGAAAATACGCAAGGAATACCTACAGTTCTGTTACGAAGCCATACTTAAGGAAATTACAAACTCCATGTCCGACGACAGAATATGGATTTTCATAGACGAAACGGAGTGCAGCGCATGTAATTGTTGGTACACTGAGTACACTGGGTATATGTACAGATATAATTTAGTACTGTCAAAACGAATTAGCTTTTCTTTTACCGTACACATTGTAAATGTTATGATTCTTTTGCTTATATTTTCGTATACTTATCTGGAAAGAAAAGTTTCTTTTGTATAATTTATTAATACATGTGCAATATATTCTATGACACTGTGTCTGTCATACGACTACGTTTGATAGATTACCGTTGCCAGTGACCTTGGTTGATGAGTACGTGCGTGACTGCACGATACTCAATCCCCTCCCCTACGAGATGCAGGTAGTGCACAACCGTGTCACTGCTAACCTGTTGTATTGTTTTTTTTTTTTTTTTTTTTTTTTTTTTTTTTTTTTTTTTTTTTTTTTGCTAAGCTTCCGGACCCTAGATACTTTCTTGAACGAAATGTCAACACACTTGCGAATGCAGTAGGGTCTCCACAAACTTTATAAACATTCAGTGCTTTGATAGATAGTCAACATGAAAAATTCAATGCCATGGCCGGGATTTGAACCACGGATCTCCTAGTTTCCGTCCAGTCTCTCTAACCCATTGAGCTACCATGGCCAACGTGCCGTCCTGACATTAAATTCTCCATTTGACTCATATTTCCCCAGTAGACCATTAGGGGTTCTCGCATCCGAGATACACCGTTTGTGGCGACTTACTATCGTAAGTACTTGAGTCCCAGGCTTCATCATTTAACTCTTATTATTTTAGTTAATTGATGGAAATTAATAATTTCTTCATAATAGCCGTATATAGGATAAGGTATTTGATAGAAAAGGTCAACATGAAAAATTCAATGCCATGACCGGTATTGAACCACGGATCTCCTGCTTTCCATTTTTTTTTTTTTTTTTTTTGGTTGGCATTGAATTTTTCATGTTAGCTCTATCTATCAAAGACTTTAGCCTATATACGTCTGGTATGAAGAAATTATTAATTTCCATCAATTAACTAAAATAATAAGAGTTAAATGATGAAGCCTGGGACTCAAGTACTTACGATGGTAAGTCGCCACAAACGGTGTATCTCGAATTCGAGAGCCCCTAGTGGTCTACTGGGGAAATATATGAGTCATGGAGAATTTAATGACAGGACGGCACGTTGGCCGTGATAGCTCAATGGGTTAGATGGAAACCAGGAGATCCATGGTTCAAATCCCGACCATGGCATTGAATTTTTCATGTTGACTATTTATCAAACACCTTAGCCTATATACAGCTAGTATGAAGAAATTATTAATTTCCATCAGTTAACTAAGATTCAGTGCTTTGTTTATCTCTTCACGAACATTAAGTACATTTGATGGCAAATATTTGTGTCTTTGTTCGCCTGTAACCGTAATGAGGTTTGGACTAGGCCTAAATATGGCTGGTATTGACCTTAAGAGTGAAGTCTGCCTTGTGGATGTTAAATTGTTTCCTTTTCCTGCTCCTAGTTTCTGCAGAATTATTTTTAGCGAAAGTATATCTTATGCTATTCTTTTCCACAGACAACCAGATGAGATAAGTATATACAATGCTTCAGCAAACATCCGATGCGGTGTCACGCATATTATGATGCGCAAATGGGGAGCGTCCTTAGTTGCAGAAACTCCTATAATGAAATGCTTGTGGACCTGTGGAGGTAGAACCGTAAACTCCAAGTATTGGTATTACATAAGCGTGCTTCTCCTGCACGTATTGCCAGGCCTCCTCTTGGATGCGTGCCTCAAGCTTTCGGGGAATAAACCACGGTAAGAATTAGTTCTACAGCTTATATTATGTTTAAAGCCTTGAAGAATAAAAATATTCCCAGTCGCTACTTTTCCATTTTGAGTTTTGTAATGTATATGCAAAATGCGGCTGATAGTTTGAAATAGCCTGTCTAGCTAAGAATGAGTTTGCCAACTTCATCAAATATATATTTATCACTGTAACTAGTCATTAGATATTCGATATTTATTGCATGTATATCCACTATTTTGTAGGAGGAGAATCAGGTTGACAGTTGGGTTAATGACTGGGCAAAGATACTTCACAGATATTTCAGATACCTACAAACTGTAGTTACTGTTCTTGGAATCTAGATGCAGACTCTAAGGAAAGAGGCAGTCACCTATTATTAGGTTATGAGGTATCGTAAAGGGACAATTCCTACATTTTCGGATCTCAATTAAGTTTGGAATTAAAGGTCTAACATATAAAAGACAACTTACATGGTCCAAGGAACTCGAAATCCTTTAAGATGGGGAATTAGCGATTTTTTAAATTAATTAACGTCCTCCAATGTAAGTCAATTCGGATGATGAATGGAATGGGCGAATTGATGCTCAAATGACCCCAGGGCCTTCTATTTCTATTTTCTCGCTGTCCTGGTGCTGATCAGTAAACTAAATTCTTCTATTCGTAATTAATTATGGTATCTGTTCCTTTGAGACTGAAAAACGTGAATTAAACACCGGTTTTTCTATGACTAAATAATAATTAATGAATGGTTTCAGCAAAATTATGGTATCACCCGTTAATGAATCTAATATTCTGGATTTGCTGCTTATTTTTCATAAAATAGTTGATCATCGAATGGCTGGTTCTCCAGCTGTATCTTAAATTACTTAGCTCTAATTTGATATTTTCTGTTCCATTTTATCTCGTCATGTTTCTTAAGCCGTGAACTAATTGTTTCCTAACATTTTATCCGGAAAAGTTGTTGCATTTTCGAACAGTTATTTTATACTCCTCCGGTATACATTTCACAATGATATACTCATGGAACTTCTGAATAAGGAATTTTGGACGACCGAGTCCCCATTCTCAGAAGTTTCTGGTAAAGTTCTAATCAGAAATTTCTAACGCAGTACATTCTGCGGTTCTGGAGTCAATTTCCAGATTTACTGTTTGAAATGCTTTCACTTATATTGAGCACAAGATAATTGCTACCTCTTTGCTTCAACATGTGACAATGCTTTACGGTTTAAAAATAAACATTTCAATAATAATAGAAATAATAATAAAATAAATATAATAATATAAATAATAATAAAATAATAAAAATAACAATAAAAATAATAATAAAAATAGTGACAATAATAATAAAACAATAATAACAACAATAACAAGAATAATAACAACAATAACAACCATACTAATAATACTAATACTAATAATAATGTTGATGATGTTTTTTTTTTAATTTTCCGTCCTTCAACGTGAAGTCATATCGGACGATGAATGGAATGGGTAAAATGGTGCTCAAATGAGTCCAAGGTTCATAGAGCTTAGAGTTACGCGACATTCGTCTTTCAGGGTAAGGGAAAACCCCGGAAAAAGACCTTGTCCAGGTAACTCGCCCTGACCGAGATTCGAACTCGGGACCTCTTGAACGTGAGGCAGACACTCTACCACCACGCTACCGAGACGGGCGATGATGATAACAACCGCCGCCGTCGTCGTCGTAATAATAATAATAATAATAATAATAATAATAATAATAATAATAATAATAATAATAATAATAATAATAATAATAATAATAATAATAATAATAATAATAATAATAATAATAATAATAATAATAATAATAATAATAATAATAATAATAATAATAATAATAATAATAATAATAATAATAATAATAATAATAATAATAATAATAATAATAATAATAATAATAATAATAATAATAATAATAATAATAATAATAATAATAATAATAATAATAATAATAATAATAATAATAATAATAATAATAATAATAATAATAATAATAATAATAATAATAATAATAATAATAATAATAATAATAATAATAATAATAATAATAATAATAATAATAATAATAATAATAATAATAATAATAATAATAATAATAATAATAATAATAATAATAATAACAATAATAATAATAATAACAATAATAATAATAACAATAATAATAACAATAATAACAATAATAATAACAATAATAATAACAACAACAATAACAACAACAATAACAACAACAGTAATAGTAATAGTAACAGTAACAGTAACAGTAACAGTAACAGTAACAGTAACAGTAACAGTAACAGTAACAGTAACAGTAACAGTAACAGTAATAGTAACAGTAATAGTAACAGTAATAGTAACAGTAATAGTAACAGTAATAGTAACAGTAATAGTAATAATAATAATAATAATAATAATAATAATAATAATAATAATAATAATAATAATAATAATAATAATAATAATAATAATAATAATAATAATAATAATAATAATAATAATAATAATAATAATAATAATAATAATAATAATAATAATAATAATAATAATAATAATAATAATAATAATAATAATAATAATAATAATAATAATAATAATAATAATAATAATAATAATCATAATAATCATAATAATCATAATAATCATAATAATCATAATAATCATAATAATCATAATAATCATAATAATCATAATAATCATAATAATCATAATAATCATAATAATCATAATAATCATAATAATCATAATAATCATAATAATCATAATAATCATAATAATCATAATAATCATAATAATCATAATAATCATAATAATCATAATAATCATAATAATCATAATAATAATAATAATAATAATAATAATAATAATAATAATAATAATAATAATAATAATAATAATAATAATAATAATAATAATAATAATAATAATAATAATAATAATAATAATAATAATAATAATAATAATAATAATAATAATAATAATAATAATAATAATAATAATAATAATAATAATAATAATAATAATAATAATAATAATAATAATAATAATAATAATAATAATAATAATAATAATAATAATAATAATAATAATAATAATAATAATAATAATAATAATAATAATAATAATAATAATAATAATAATAATAATAATAATAATAATAATAATAATAATAATAATAATAATAATAATAATAATAATAATAATAATAATAATAATAATAATAATAATAATAATAATAATAATAATAATAATAATAATAATAATAATAATAATAATAATAATAATAATAATAATAATAATAATAATAATAATAATAATAATAATAATAATAATAATAATAATAATAATAATAATAATAATAATAATAATAATAATAATAATAATAATAATAATAATAATAATAATAATAATAATAATAATAATAATAATAATAATAATAATAATAATAATAATAATAATAATAATAATAATACAAAACTTATTATGAATCGCAGAAATCTAATCGGATTTCTAAGTACATATAACCAGAGTGCGGTCTTTAAGCGCTATGGATTACCGATAGTAGTCGATCTCAGTAAACATTACTATAAGACTGTAAAACACGAAGGAAAAGACACTTTTATCGATATAAGATTCGACTGTTCTATCATCCCAACCCTTTACATTGGAAGAATTTGAATCTTCTCATCAGCTGTCAAGCATAATTTTCCATTTATGGCTCCTAAATTTTTAGAACGTGCTTGGCGTTTCAAATTTAGTTACTAACTTCATTTTTTCTCAGTACTTAAATCTGAGCTAAAACATTTATTGCTAAATGAGTTCGCTGGGAGTCTAATTGCCCCAGCTACAATAGGTCAGACGAATTGCCTTTTCTCAAGGCAAAAATTCGCTAATGACATTTTCTCATAAATATTTAACTTGGTTATGAATTACACATTTAGACATTTTCCACTAGTTATTTCATTTAGTGAATTATTTCTATACCGATTCTTTATAAAATTACCAGTATTACTTGTCAATAGTTCCACTATCAAGGCTAAATGAGAGTGAGATCCGGTAAGAGTGGATCGCTATATGATGATTTTGGAAATTCGTTCGTTTTAAATTACCAAAAGGAAAGGGGGAGTAAGAAACAAGGAATGATGGCATCGTATTTGAGGAAGGTATAAGCATTTGAAAATTAAAACCAATAAGAGCGAATGTTTCGGAAACGGTTAATTCCACAAACAAACAGGAGATTGAGCATTTGAAATAAAATGCACGCTTTCGAATTATACATTTTTATGTACAACAGTTTGTCTATCTCTTACAATTGTTTTAGTATTCTTGGTTTAAATTTATAGTTCTGAAAGAATTATTTTTGAAACTATTAAGGAAATGTCACCTTGTCTCTGTAATACAACTGTCTTTTTTAATATCTTTCCAAAGGATTATGAAACTTCACCGTATTGGATACAAGGCCAATATGGCCCTCTATCCATTTGCCTCCAGGATGTGGAAGTTCAACAATGAACGATTCTGTTGGCTCTATACGAGAGTCTTCCCTGAAGACAAGGATTTCAACTTTTCTAATTATTGCAACTTTGACCATGAGTATCATTTCCGTATCGATCTTCTTGGAGGGAGAAGATTCCTTCTTAATCTTCACGATTCTACCATTCCAGAACATAGGGAGCACTATAACAGGTAAGCTATATTGAGCAGTATTATTAAGTTATGTTATGTGAACAGGGCGAATCAACAAAAATGTTATTTTTCAGGAGCAAGTACTTTAAATTCTTGAGTAAGTCATAGCTTATTGTGTTATACGAATTAAAGGGATCCTCACGCTTGCGACCCAAACGCATTTATACATTTTGCTGTAAGAAGCGTATATCAAATATAGTGATATATACTCGTAGATTTTTCAAACATCCTTTCGCTATTTGAAGACTTCGGAATTCCATACACTTTGCATGATCGCTGAAAAAGAAACATGACTTCCCAATAGAAAGAAGTATAAGTACTGAAAATTGAAGCAAATAAGGAAATGTATCTCAGTAGTAATTCACCCTAAACTGTTAAACGTTATGAATTATATGTTTTAACGATACCTATAGTTTATATGCAGAATGACTATTTCTATCTCATACGGTTTAACCAAGTATAACAAAGTCATTCAGAATTGTGAGGACTTCAAAGGCTATTTCCAGATAATTAAATACATAAGTAGGTATTACACAAATAAAAAATATTTGCCACTTAGGCTTCACTTATCTTAACAAATTGGTGTTGATACATCTTTTCAAATGGAAATCGATTTCACAAACAAATCTTGACGTCCTCAGTCCACAGATAAACTCCGTTGTCAAGGATAATGGTTACCATATCTTTCTTATGTCTTTTTAGTATTACCAACATCTGAAAACGAAACAAACCTAGAAATAGAATCAACTGTTGGTATTTCGAAATTAAGTACGCGATGTTTATTTTTTTAAATAAATATTTTTTTCTGACACTATTAAATTTTTCGGAGTGTTTAATTGTTTTAATAATTTCACTTCGGGATTTATTTCATGGTTAAATGACCAGAAATGATCTGCTACGGCCGATTTATCTGTTTTTTTTAATACCTAATGTTACGAAAATGTTCTTTTGTCTGGTTTCCAAATTACATTTCGTCTTTCCAATATAAACATGATCACAATCTAACAATTAAATTGATAAATACCACATTGTTTATTATTAGGAAATTTGTCTTTTTTAGAAAAATGTAGTAAATGTTTAATACTATATTTATTTTGAGGAACTAAAGTTATACCAACTTCTTAAAAAAAATTGAAAATATTTATTAACTTAAGGATGGTAAGTAATTTTTTTAAAATTATAATCGTCTGTTACTCTTTAAGGGTATAAATATAGTTAACAGTGTTTTTATATTTGAATGTTATAATGTTCTTTGGTATAAAATCTGTAATGTAACCATTAATTAAAGCAATATGAATAATATGTTTATATTCTTTATTAAATTCATCTTTACTCAGAAGTATATTTATTAATCTACAAATCAAACTATTAAAACAGCAAATTTATGTGAAAAAGGGTTACAACTTTTATTTCTTTATGTATTTTCTATTTTTTATGTAATATCACTTTTTCACATTAATTTGCTGTTTTAATAGTTTGATTTAGAGATTAATAAATATATCTCTGAATAAAGAAGAATTTAATAAAGAATATAAACATATTATTAATACTACCTTAATTAATGGTTGTAATAAAGATTTTATACAAAAGAAGATTGCAAAATTTAAATATAAAAAAAAGTTATTGATATTTATACCCTTAAAAATAAAATACGACTATAATTTTAAAAAATTTACTTGCCACCCTTGTGTTAATAAATATTTTCAACAAATTTTGAAGCAGTTGGTATAACTTTAGTTCCTCAAAATAAATATAGTATTAAAAATTTACTACATTTTTCTAAAAAAGATAAAATTCCTAATAATGAACAATCTGGTATTTATCAATTTAATTGTTTAGATTGTGATCATGTTTATATTGGAAAGACGAAGCGTAATTTGGGAACTAGAATAAAATAATATGTTCGTAACATTAAGTTTAAACAAACAGATAAATTGGCCGTAGCAGATCATTTGTGGTCATTTAACCATGAAATAAATCCCGAAGTGAAATTATTAAAACAATTAAACACTCCGAAAAATTTAATAGTGTCAGAAAAAAAATATTTATTTAAAAAAATAAACATCGCGTACTGAATTTCGAAATACCAACAGTTGATTCTATTTTTAGGTTTGTTTCGTTTTCAGATGTTGGTTATACTAAACCGACATAAGTAGGGCAAGGTGACCATTATCCTTGATAACGGAGTTTATCTGTGGACTGAGGACGCAAGGGATTTGTTTGCGAAATCGATTTACATTTGAAAAGAAGTATCAACACCAATTTGTTAAGATAAGTGAAGCCTAAGTGGTAAATATTTTTATTTGTGTAATATTTATTTCTTCACTGTAGCTAGCTTCATTTTCTACGTAAACATAAGTAGATATTTTATTTATCAAAAATATATCGAATATATGATATTTGAATTTAAAAAATAATATTTCATCTGTGTTTGGAGATATCAAACTTTTCCAGTAAGATATATCAGCTATATCTACTGATAAAATTGTAAATGTTAAATCGACAAATCATGTCGACGGCTGACCAAGCTGGTCCCAAGGTCGCGGTTTTTAAACCTGGCCCAGACCGGTGATCTTAAATATGCTAAAACGCAACAGCTCCATATCAATATGTTTACTGACATTTAAAAAAAAAAAAAAACTGCTGAGGGACAAATTTGGCGCACGGCGGCGTTGGTGTGATGCCAGCTATAGCACCATTTTATCTAACCACTCTCTTATCTCGGAAATAATTTGACCCAACTTAATATATCTAAAATTCAAAAAGAAATATTGCTTCCCTTTCTGAGTAATGTTGGTTTATTGGGATATTGGCTTGTACTTTAATTTTAACTTTTCACTAGCATGTATTACTGCCTCCGCTTACACAGAAAAGCAAGAGAGAAACTTGGTAATACGTATAATAATATACCAACATTTATCCTTATCAAGAATGTTTTCATTCTGGACACAAAATCTTTAAAATGGTGTTGCCCTTTGATTTAAAATAGTTGGATCTGTGTTCTTTGTTTCCACTTACATTCCTCTGCATTGAGAGAGATTTTTCACCATCCTGTACTAGTCAAACTGGCCCAAGTTTACCCAGGCTCCAATCCAAATCGGTCTTCTGGGCATTGTCCTTCTGCAAAATTAATTACCTAGGGTCCCAAGGAGGCCTATATAACACTAACCTCACTAGAGCCGTTAGTGCTGACGTCAGCGCCACCAATTGGAAAAGATTCAAGAAAGGAGCCGCTCCTTTAATGCTTGCTTCCTACGTGTTGAGTATGTGTATAGTAGTTTCTTTCTCAAAGAAAGGAATAACTTTGTAGATTTACACAAAATTTCTTCTGTTCCAAAAAATATTTTTCTTTGCAAAACTTAATAACGAACATTATTTCCTAATTAAATGGTTTTATTATCTAAAATTACTGTAAAGGAAAAAACGATGAAAAGTAAATAGTGTATATAGCTCTCTGAACATACATTTGTATATATTCCTAAAAATGTATTATAGACCAATTAATTATTTTTACTTTATTATGGTAATCTATTCATTAAGTACTATTATATTTATTTATATATTTATATCTTTAGATATTCATGAACTGCCTGTTTCACTTGTGCTGCTGTTATTTTGGACATTTAAGAGCCTTTCCAATCTCCTTCTTGAAGTGAAAACTTCTTTAGCAGCGTTTGGCACTTTTTGTGGGTAGTGAATTAAACTGAGCCGTCCCGCTGGAATATGTGACGCTCATTCGTGTGAAAAATGAAATGAAATGTGTAGTGTTTAACGCCCGCCTTTACTACATACGGCACTACAGGCGGTGACACTGATGATGCATGAGATGAAGATGGAGCACCGGTGGAATGAGATGGCGGGGGAAACCGGAGGTCCCGGAGAAAACCCGCCCCAACGCCGTGTTGTCCATCACAAATCTCACTTTGCGGTCGCCTGGGATCAAACCCGGGCCGCCTTGGTGAGAGACAAGCGGTCTAACCACTGAGCCACGGGTGGCCCATTCGTGTGAAGTAGGCTCGAGTCGGCTCAATCCGAACTAACTCCCCCCCCCCCCCCCCACACTCATTCAGTATTATGTTGTCCATACCGTTATACACCGTAGATTTTCTGTCGCACTCAACAGGGTTTCAACAACAAGCATCCATGTATGTTTCAACATATTTCAAATACTATGTAAAACTCAGAAACCCTAGAGGAGTTTCATTTAAAAATATAATAGTCTTTGGGCCGTTGTTACAAACATCTGTCAAGTGCCGGCCGATCCGGTCAGATAACCTTCTGCGATTTAATTAGTCGACAACATGTCAAATTCTACTTTAAACAATAATAATAATATTCAAAGGAATAGATAATAACACCGAAGTTCGATGTTTGAATAAGTAAAATCATAATAATTAAAAGTGTTAGGAATTCGTGAAGGAGATGTTTCATTTAAGAACTTGTTATTTTTATTGTTAATATATATTTATTGTGAGTAATAGAACGTAAAACATCAATGTAACGTCTCATCATTTATTATATATAGCCATGAAAATAACGAGAATAAGAGTTAGAGATTTCCTTATATTTGCATTCAAACGCATAGGAAGAAAATGTAATATTACTAAAGTGGAAATACAATCTGAGGATTACATTTATAATCGTATTAAAAGTAACCTGGCTTTTTTACGTTCCATACCTAATTCCACTTGGTATTAGTCAGAAAGGAAGAATGGTCTATTTTCAATGATTAGACAATTAGGTAAACCGACTGTATTCTTTACCATAAGTGCTATTTAAATTGGATGGTTAGATTTGTTACATACAGCTGTTGTACAAACTATCATGTGTTTCAAATGGGAAGAGCTCTGGAGTCCAGCTAATCAGATGCCCCATCACACTCAGCGCTGCTAGCTTATTAACCCACTCTTTTTATATTTCCCTCTCTCTCGCACACTCATACAACATGCAGGCCTGCTTGGCGCTAGATGTAAGGGTAAGGGAATTATATTTTACAAACTTTTACAATGATGCAGTTGCCAAAATCAAAATTGGAAGAAGCACTTTCACAAATTATGTATAATTTTAAATACTATAAATATAATAATAGTATATGAATTACCTGCTTTTCTAATCCAAATGCGGGACACATATGCTTTACCTACACCACACGCTTCAGCATTAAGCCGTTGAGCATTTTTTAAATCGAGCTGATTTCTATATTCCTCATTTCCCAATTTTTTGAAGAACGTGTACACCTTAAAAATAATACTCGAGCATGACTTCGCAAAAATTGCCTTTTTAGCTCGCCACTAAATTCACCACAAGAAGTCATTGCACTATTTAACGTTTACTCTACTTTTGTGTAAAGAGCAACTGAATGATATTGATCTGAATTCTCCAGAGTAAATAAAACACTTCTTATCCAGCATTCATTCATAAACATATGCATAATTGCATACAGTATTCCACAGGCAAACAGGAAATGAAGTGTTTGCTCTTTTTCGATTTTAACACCTTGATTTATTCACAGTAATTCTTTTATCACGTCATTCAGTACTTTAAATTTAAGTTCTGAGTAATGAAAAGTATATGTACATACATACTCAGCAACCACTTTAAACTGAGATTACGAACCATTCTTAAACAAAGATATAATGTGACCAGACACGATCTGCCAGAGCAGCAGGAAATTTATTGTTTCCTCTCGCTCGAATTGGCTTATTCAAAGTAATTCTTTTATCACGTCATGTCAAACATTTACGTTTCAGTTCTGAGTAATTACAAATATACGTACACGCGTACATGCCAACCAATAATGATATTCATACAGTGCTTACGTCGGGGTATAATACAGGTAATAGTGTTTTATTAATTTGTATTAGAAAAGCTATCTGAGCTAAAAATATAGGGTTTTAATGGTTATGTTAGATAAATTACTCTCTACCTTCCACATGGATCAGTTTTGGCAAAATCTGAATTTTTGTTTTAGCGTGAATAGTATTTCATACAGATTGAATAGGTTGGCGCTCCTCACACACCATTTCGCGGGAATGCAATACGACAACACCGCAAGGCTCGCATTGGTTGCTCGCCTAGTAGCGCTCAAGGACAAACACCTTCCCATTTGAAACACATAATAAAGACAAATGTTCATATCACAAAAGAGAAAATATCAAAATTACACTACATGACAAAACGTACTCTTATTAATGAAGATGCCATTACTTGCGCTATATGCCTCAATTAATTAGTTAATTTTGTTCCGAATATTCTTCAATCTAAGAAATGTAGTCCATTTCGGAAGTACAGAGTTCGGCACTACTTCAAACGCATGAATTTCAACATCGGGGCAGTCCTCATGCTCACGTCTTTGGCTTGGCTTGGCTCGATAATGCTCCAAAAGATGCCATCAATGAGGATTATGATAAAGCCATTGAACTTATAGATACTTTGATAACGGTTTCTACATTTAACTTCAAACACAAACACACATTCACATGCTACAAAACATTATTGCAAAAAAATCTCAAAAATGTAGATTTGAAGGCGTAAAGCGTGAAATGTTTAGCTCGCAACTGACCTCTGTGCGCAAGAATGAGTGTCAACATTAATTTTTTTTAATAAATTTCAAGAATAAATTATAATGAATAGTTTTTAAGTTTTCACTTCTATCGTGTGATCTTAAGTAGGATCAATTTTTTTTATATATCAATGGATGTCCTAATAATAAAACTTTGACTTTTCAACCTTAAGTACAACTTTAAATTGTCAAGAAAATGAAGTTACTAAACTGCTGAGAACATAAAGCATATCTATGCATCTATGAACAATATTTAAATAAACAAAATAACAAAAAGCGCACAAAAGCAATATTAGATATTTTAGATTAGATTTATTGTGCATATTCCAAAGTTTTACAATTTACAATTTTTGGCTACATTTATTTGTCTTTGTCTTGTTGCTACCTTGGCTTACATGACACCCTGGTCTTTTTTTCTGCCAGGTGGCTCATAACCTACATACCTCCTTGATACTTAATTAGTCCCATTCTTTTCTTATATTCTTTATATTTCTGGTCCATTTTTCTGTTACTTTATGCAATAAATCATCAATACTTCTTACCTTCTTTTCCTCCCTGCCCGTTAACATTTTTATAGCTACTATCCTCTTCTCTACTTTTTCCCATTTTTCCTCCCAAACCTTTTTCCTACGCATTGCGACCTCCTCGCATTCTGTTAAATAGTATTCTATGCTTTCTTTTCCCCCCACACAATTCACAAATTCCCTTTTCCCTACCTCTTATCCCCCTTAGAAATATTGTTCCTGTTCTCATCCATGCTCACCCTTCTCTTTCTTGCCTATTGCAGTAATCTACATATGCCTCTCGTCTCCAATTTATTTTTATATGCTTGTAAAATTCTAATGATTTCATATTTTCTAGACTTCCCCATATTTCCAGTCTTTCTATATATTTTATTCTGCATTTTACCAATTTTCCCACATCGCTTGTGTTCCTTTCCTCTAATCTCCATATATCTCCCATTCCTATTCTTTCCATAATTCTTCCTCTCTCTGCCCACCAGCTATTTGTGTTCGCTAATCTGTTTTTCTGTCTCATGCATACTTTCATAATTTCTTCTTCTTCTTTGGCCAAACTCCAAACCGAAATTTTATTATTCTTTCCATTATTATTCAATTTCTTCTTGTCTTTCCTAATTCTACTAAAGCTACTACCCTAGGTGCTGATCTTGGCAAGCTTAGTAGCTGTTTACAAAATCTTCTGTAGTTTTGGTCCACCGGTTTGTTTACCTCTGTACCCCCCTCCTCCAGATCTCCACCGCATATAGCATTTTGGACTCAACTACTGCTTCATACATTCTTTCTAATCACTTGGTTGTCATTTCTAGCTTATATTTGACTATTCTTATACCATTAATTGCCACCCTTCCTTTTGCTTCAGTTCTTCTTCTGTGTGCTCCACACTTTCTATTGTTATTCAACCTTACTCCTAAGCATTCAAATTCATTGACCACTTCTACACTTTTTCCATTTAGTATCCACTTTTCATCATTTTTAGTTTAACTCCCTTCTTGAAGACCATAACTTTCGACTTATTTATGTTTATTTTTATTCCCCACTCTTCATAGAATTTCTGGATTTCATTTATTGCCTTTTGCAATCCTACTGCCGTTATAGATCCTACCATCAAAATCCGCAAAGTACATATATACCCTTCCTCTCTTCTTCCTGAGGTATTTGTCTATTATAGTCTTTATTATGAACAGATTATCTATTTTCCGTTTTCCTTTCCTGAAACCTGCTTTAAATTCAGACAGCTTCCTTTCTTATTCTACCCATATTCTTAGCCTTTCTGTAAATACTGCCGTGTATATTTTTCCTAGTATAGATAACAGACTTATTCCCCAATAGTTTTCTGGTTTATTTGCACCTTCCTTACCCTTAAAAATAGGCACAATCATGCTTATTTTCCAGCTTTCTGGTATGTCATCACTTTCTTTTATCTTGTTTAGCACCGTTATCATTACTTCTAAGCCCTTTTTGTTTCCCCATACACCTTCCAAAAGCTATGTATCATTCCAAAGGATCTCAAAACCAACAACTCTGACAAAGTGAAATCGAAAAAGAAGACTAAATTTTGGGTCTGTCAAAATAAATGCATTTAATACATAAATTGCACGGTATTGAAGCTAATATTGAGTGTATTCTTAAATTTATGGGTTTAAAAGCGATTTACATTATTAGTGTTACTTTTCGAATGGGCCCATGTATGACTACGCAAAGTAGAGATGTTTCTCAGCTCTTCTATGATTTAAAATTCTCTCAGTCTTTGGCAGTGGGCTTCCTTTCCCTCATTTGTCCAGTAGTTTGTCTTTTTCGTCGGTTTGACTTCTTGATCAACTTGCCACTTATGTACCTTCATTCTAAATAAGCCCCTGTCCAGCGTATCGTTCTAAGTAATTCCTGCTAATTTTAAATCATGTTTTACTTCACCAATAAATTTAACAGTGTCTACTTGTGTATCATCATCATCCTCATCATTAAATATTTAACTTAATGTTAAGCAATAATGTGTTACCTGATTTCTTATTATGCTTCAGTTATGCATTATAGCAACTTATTTATGTCTAAGCAATTGCCTACTAATATAATGCATTTTTTACAGGATTTGGTGGGTAGATCAGATCATTCGTCAGCTGTTGATAATGTCAATGCTTTGGTTAGTGTACAAAATATACACTAACATAGTATATCCCAAGCTCCTGGACGTTTATATGGATATTATTTCTCCATGAAGGATATAGATATATTAGGTTCATAAATGGTCATAAATATTGTGTATGTGTTTCATCAGCTGGAAACACACAAGTAAGAACATAAGCATATTAAGCTGAAGGTATTCGCTTTCATCTAAGTCTTCAGCACATAATTTGGAACCTTGAATTAAAAAGTATAAAAATGTTTTTAAAAAATGAAATAATAATTTGTTTATTCCCTACTTAATATTTCCTTCCCGTTGCCAAAAGCACTATTCGATAAATATCACAAAAATCTAACTTAAATCATAAATGTACGAAAGAATTCTAATCATGTTAATAACTAAAGATAAGGGAAGTAACAAAATAGTGTTTCATTTTTAATTCCTAAACATTAACTGACGAGAAGAGAATATTCCGAAAAGCTCAATCTGGGAGCTCAAAAGATTGCTAGAACCTATGATTATAATGCGATAAGAATTTTAGAACTTGAATAGTAAAGATTATTAGTATTCTGCTCAGTACACTCTTTGCTCACAAAGTAATAATTTTTCTCGTTTTCTCTCTTCATATGTCGCTAGCCAGCTCTCTACCTGCTATCAGTATGTTCCCAAACAAATCACTAGCACAACAATACACTGCGATTCATATAAACCTGAACCACTTCAATAGGCCAGCACTTCTGAACCAATAATAGGTCACACGCACAGCTTTGGGAGAATATAATAAACAATTTGGGACATTACATTACACTATTTACATCTCAGAGAAATTTTGGAAGTGTCCTCCACCAGCATCTATACATGTTTGCACTCGTCTCACCATATTCTCTGAAGTTTTACGGAGAGTATGCTCGCCAATGTTACTTATTTCGATTCTAATGGATTCCTTGAGAACATCAATTGTTCGTAGCGTATTCTTGTACACTCTATTTTTAGATACCTCCACAAGAAAAAAATCCGATAAAGTTAGGTCAGGGGATGTGGGGGGCCATAAATCTTTTGAGATTATTCGATTATCAAAGAAAATGGTTACAAATTCCATGATACTATAAGATGTATGGCACGTTGCTCCATCTAGCTGGAAATAACCTTCTCTCATTTCGACATCATCTCCGTAAAACTTCAGAGAATATGGTGAGACGAGTGCAAATATATATATATATATATATATATATATATATATATATATATATATATATATATATATATATACATATATATAGATGCTGGTGTAGGACACTTCCAACATTTTCTCTAAGATGTAAATGGTGTAGTGTAATCCCCTAATTGTGCATTAAATTCTCCCATAGTTGCACGTGTGTATTATTATTGATTCAAAAGTTATGGCCTGTTGAAGTGGTTCAGGTTTATTTGGATCGCACTATATATCAGTTAATTTAGTATGCCTAACTTAGCTTCATTTACTTTTCTAGCTTTCTTACAGTAATGCTTAGGGCCAGCTTTTTATTCTGAAAATAATTGAGTCAGATTTATTGCAATCATTAATGTTAATGAAGAGAGAGAGCTATGAATGAATTTATATTGACATTACATTATAATATTTGTGTTACGCTGTATTATATTACATATATTGCATTATTTTATATTACACGTTATATTACGTTTTACTTTATATATGTTGCATTATATTATACATAAATGCTATGACAGTATAAAAGGTATGCAAAAGAATGGCATATTTTTGAAAATGAATATGAAATATTTATTTGTTCCAATTTCCTACTTCAAGTATCTGAAAATAAAGGTAAAAACCGTTTTAGTACACGTCTTAGAAAGCTGTGCCATTAATTCTTTTCATTTACATAAAACTCATTGCGGACGAATAAAACTTCACAGCGTATGACATTGGAAATATATTACTCGCACTGTTTAACCAAAAGGGAAAGGTATTCTGCTTCATTCCTGATCTCAGACATGAATTTTCACCCACTCATTTAAAGAAGGCAACCCTCTCCAAGCAAATAAGCCTTTTCAGACTTATAATTAAGTATTCATTTTATTAAAGGATGCTAGTGAAGGATATACAGAGTTTACCTTTGCTGTTAGTTGAATGTTCAGATATCCATAAACTTATCCTTAGTTAAAACGTGAGTAATATAAAACTATTTACATACACAAAGAATGATTAATAACTTCACATTTTATTGCGAAGTGTTTAATTTTAATTTGAAAGTGTGCCGTTGCAAGCTTTATGACGCCATTGGTTTAGAGAGCGTCGAGTTCAATTCGACTAGTACCTACCTATACTTCTTCCGAGTCGTATGACTGATACGTAGGAGAAGCTGCCTAGCACGTAGGCGCTCAGCGTTAACATGACAGCCTTTCAATCCTAATAGAACATGGTCGTTTCTACATGTTATGGACACTTTCGTAATGATTTTTGTTTGGAAAATATGGAGCTTGAAGTTTGTTACTTACTAACATAAACCAACATTTCTTGTGCGAATGTTAATAAAATTATTTTTGGTTTGAAATAAATGCACATAAGTAGTGTTATACATATAAAAAGATATGTTTGCCTGTTTATTTTAGGGTTGTGACATTATATTGCACCTTATTTTGGCATTTTATGATATAGTGTTATGTATTTTACTCCTCGAAATGAAAATGCTGCTTATTAGGCAACTTCTGCATAACTTATGAGCTATTTACGTCCTTTCATCACGCCACCGAATTAATAACCCAAAATAATAACGTTATGACGCACATACACTTACTTCAGTGTAACATTCCACATTTAAGCCACAAAAGGAGGATCTGAGAATTCCAACAAATTCTAGAGAAATTAGTTTCGTCTTCCTATTAAAACACGTACCTATTTAATTTTCAAGGCATATAAATTATTAATTATATGCACTCTTACATAAGCAATAAATACTGTGAAAGACATAGTGGTTTGTGTATCTGAAAACAAAAACATTAAAGGTCAGAATACATTTGTTAAAACTACTCTTATCTTTCGACGTCTCAGTCAATGATGAATATGATCGCGACGCAAGCTCAAAATTTTAGTAATGGTATATCAATATTTAGGACTCTAAAATACATTATTATTTCTATTATCATAGTGTGAAACAAAAGAACGGGATAGCTCATCTTTGGAGATTTGCATATTGATACTAAATTATAATAACTTTGAAGGGAAGTACTTATAGTGATTAGATGAAGTAAGTGACCTGAAAATTTCTATGTCTTGTCTTAAAATTTTTAAGGAATATAAGAAATGCATTATTATATTTGTTGATTGGCTGTCGAAAAGGCTTTGCCAAAATTATATAAAAGTGTATAATAATAAATATTGTATTTTTCTGATGTGATAGAGAATATGAAAATAAATACTTTAATACTTAATAGTGGTTCTGTGACATGTTTTCGTGGAGTGTATAACTAAAGCCACATTTTTCGTTGTTGCTCAACAGTTTCCTCATATGCTTCATTTCTATGAATATAACACTTTGTCTGCAGTCTGATCAGTAGTGAATCTATAACATCATAATATTTATTGTTAATTTCTCAAATTTGTGGCAATGTAGTCCATAGGGCATTCAATCATTGCTGAACAACAAATCTTTCTTCCATACTTTTAATATGCAGAAAATTAATATTTAGCAAACCTCAAGTAACACATCGTTCAAAAATGGTGCAAGTAAAATATGCAGATACATCTGATAAAGTCTGGATTGCAGGTACTGCTAAGAAATGATAAATGACAAAAATGACAAAACATAATATAATAATAAAATAAAACAAGTTTGTTATAGTTTATACTTTACTGTGGGACATAAATTTTACAAAACATAAAAACCCAAACCCTATATTTTCTGTAATGTAGAAATCACTTCTTCTTCTTCTTCTTCTTCTTCTTCTTCTTCTTCTTCTTCTTCTTCTTCTTCTTCTTCTTCTTCTTCTTCTTCTTCTTCTTCTTCTTCTTCTTCTTCTTCTTCTTCTTCTTCTTCTTCTTCTTCTTCTTCTTCTTCTTCTTCTTCTTCTTCTTCTTCTTCTTCTTCTTCTTCTTCTTCTTCTTCTTCTTCTTCTTCTTCTTCTTCTTCTTCTTCTTCTTCTTCTTCTTCTTCTTCTTCTTCTTCTTCTTCTTCTTCTTCTTCTTCTTCTTCTTCTTCTTCTTCTTCTTCTTCTTCTTCTTCTTCTTCTTCTTCTTCTTCTTCTTCTTCTTCTTCTTCTTCTTCTTCTTCTTCTTCTTCTTCTTCTTCTTCTTCTTCTTCTTCTTCTTCTTCTTCTTCTTCTTCTTCTTCTTCTTCTTCTTCTTCTTCTTCTTCTTCTTCTTCTTCTTCTTCTTCTTCTTCTTCTTCTTCTTCTTCTTCTTCTTCTTCTTCTTCTTCTTCTTCTTCTTCTTCTTCTTCTTCTTCTTCTTCTTCTTCTTCTTCTTCTTCTTCTTCAATGATTTACATCCAGTCCTACCATTGCTATAAATAGGTCTATGCTGTTCCAAACCTACACTTTAAAAACAAAAGTTCTATAAGCAAGTTTAAGTAGTCAAAATGCTTATATTACTTGAGTGACTAACAAGCATGCGTTTCTTAGGACATATTTTGAGGTTAAAAAGTGAAACAAAGACTTCAGGCATTACACTATTAGCATCATATATTCTTAGACCACTATTAATGAGTAAAACGTACCTGACACGGTAGGTATCAAGTAGTAGTATAAGTTAATTCAACAACATGCTTTATACTTACTCTCTATATGTAAGTTAGCTTTTGGTTCCTGAAATTTCTAGTATCGGTAGTCAATGACCATGCCATTACATCTCTATGTGATTCAGTTGCACTTACCTGTAACAAAAATAATAGATAAAATAATCACCAAAACCTACACAGAAAGTTCACATAAACCTTATGCATACGAAAATAGTAATTATCCATAATTTTCAAGCGTTGCTAATAGTTGAATATTACTACCATTTTTAGATCGATGAGTCTGACATAACCAACATCTTCAGGTGGTGATAGTAGACTTAACTATAGGTTATTTTATCGGGAGTTTTATTTTTTCGCAGACAGTATAACACTTTCATATTGCTTATAATCTTCATAATTATATGATAATATGAGCGAGTCTCCTTTAAAGATGGACAAACAAAAATATTCGAAACAATATCACTTTGGAGGCTTGTCTGTTATTTTAATGCATGTCAGCATACCACGCGCGCATTCTTTAGTTTCCATAAAAATAGCAAGACAGCAAGGAATGGTTAATAAGTTATAATTTAATATTATTAATAAAGTATACATTAGAAAATATGACTTAGTTTTACTTAAGAACCATCCTGTTATTATAGAACGCCAAATATTATACGTTCCCTGTACAGCTTAGCAAATTACACTTTCCAATCGTACTTTCACGGCTTTACACTTCATCACTTACAAAAGGTCAATTTATAGAAGGGGAAGACTTCTTCCATGTAACCTTTTCAACCCTCTAAGTACACCAAAATAATGTCTATAGAAATATTTCGTATTTTTGTATTTCATCTCCGGGCTGGAGAGATGATTGGTATGAATAACGTGAGTGTTTCGCAATTTGTAATGAATCGCCATTATGATATGACCCTAAGTTTTCAAAGTACTCAAGATAAACAAAATCATGGAAGTTCCTGCCCTTCAGCAATGCTTTTTTGGTAATTTACGTCCTTCAACTTTAATTCATATCGGAAGATGAATGAAATGGGTGAAATGATGATCAAATGATCCCGGGGTCCATGAAGCTTAGAGTTACCCGACATTCGTCTTTCAGGATAAGGGAAAACCCCGGAACAACCTTATCCAGGTAACTCACCTAAACCGAGATTCGAACTCGGGACCTCTTGAACGAGAGGCAGACACGCTACCACCTACGCTAACGAGGCGGGCTTGAACAATATTGATGATGTGCCCGGAAAAGCAATACCTGCATCGCTGGGAATTCCATATTCACTTAAGCTACAAAATATTTTAATGCATTCGTGGTTTTGATAAAATGAGACCCAAATACTCAAAAGGGAACTATGACTATGCTCATACCTGTGTTCCCTTGAGCGTTTGATTAGTTTTTTTTTTTTTTTTTTTTGCGTCCTCCAGCGTTAAGTCATATTGGACGATGAATGGAATGGGTGAAATGATGCTCAAATGAGCCCAGGGTCCATAGAGCTTAGAGTTTCCCGACATTCGTTTTTCAGGATAAGGCAAAACCCCGGAAAATACCTTATCCAGGTAGCTCACCCTGACCGAGATTCGAACTCGGGACCTCTTGAACGTGAGGCAGATACTCTACCACCATGCTACCGAGGCGGGTTTGAGAGTTTGATGGCATCATCTCTGCTCTATGTCGGATCTGTGTACCAAAAATCTGCTGCGGAGTAGAACCGTAACGCGGTTCTGAAGACTGAATAGAGCGCATGTGACCAGGTGCAAGTAGCTGCTGGACATCCCTCGTAAGCTCTGTGCCTCCGCTCTTTACGTATACCATGCGTAGACCACTGCCAATTAAAGGTAAACAATCCCTCCCCTACAACGCTGTGTTATTATTTCTATATGTTCCTATGCATCCCGAACTCCTTTTCGGGTACTTCCAGCTATACTCCGAACCCGATTTTTGACACACAGGTCCAACATAGAGTACGGATGACGCCATCAAACTCTTGAGCGCGTTCAGGAGCATAGTCAGTATTAGGGTAAGAAAAGTACACAGGAAAATTACTAATAGAACCAGCGGAAGTGCCACCGTAGAATAGCCCACCTGTGACCTCCTTGTTTCTGACTGTCTGTAAAGCTTGGATGCAGAGAATGAAATAAAAGGAAATGAAACGAGGGATGTAAGGCAAATAAACTTCCCATCATGCACCTTAGTGACCCGGGAAAGCCCCCGATAAAGAACCAAGGTCAGAAAGGTCGACACGAGAATGGAACCCACGGGCCACAGATGTTACTGACTCATCCTGTTTAATACACTTAAGTCACATCCCACTGAAAGAACTTTACCTTCATGTATATTGTGTATGTGATCATTAGAAACCGCGTACGTCAGAAAATTTGAATGCGTATGTATCGAAAGAAACTTTTGATGAATAGCTTCGATAATTCGTATAAACTTCTGTAAAAGAAAAGTACACAGACAAGTTTCACAAAATTAAATAAAACATAAATACTTTGGTGACTGCACTTATCCACGAAGCAAAATTTATTAAAAGAACTAGAAATCACACAAGAAAACTTAAGTAAAGATTTATGCCATCCAGAAACAAGGACCTCCAGGAAAAATATTTCCAAAGAATGACAGAACAATACAGCTTATATCACAACTGGAAATGCCAGAGGCAGTTCACCATATATCATCCGATTTACGCGGCAGGTTGGCCGCACGCAACTTGATGCATTAGGATAAAATGGGAAAGAATGGATGTGTTGCTTTGTTTGTTGCTACTGCTATTTACTACCACTCCTGCTTTTCCTTCTTCATAAACCCATTCATTTCACTCAGACGCACACGGTCACTAATTTCACGTGTTCTGTCATGTCTTCCCATTTTGTTTTCGTGCTACGTTACAATAATTTATTCGGGTTTTTAAAATCGATTCTATCTTCACTATTATAGCTTCCGTAAGACGTACGTATTGATTTCTCTCATAATACTGTTGTCTTGCATTAATGCAACATTTATATATATATATATATATATATATATATATATATATATATATATATACTTTAAGGTATTTTGTATATTTCTTGTAACTGCACGAAGAGATCTGAACAGAACTTTCTTTATATCATAGTTTGGAAATTAGAAGCTTCATTATAATTCATTACCTAATTGAGTTTTATAAAATTAAAATTGGTGCTTACTTTATTATGCGTTGCACGAAACGTTTTATGATGCATAAATGTATATTTGAGTTAAATATCTGTATTTGAAAAATAATACACAGAATTTAAAGGATTCCAGTTTCCCCAACTTGACTTTTGTTTGAGAAAATTTATTTAATTACAAAGTTGAATGCATGCCATAGAAATTCACCACTTATATTATCATAACTATGTTTGATACATTTTATCAAAATCCTTAGCTTAGTAGGTGGAAATTTGCTCACATTGGCAGTTTCGGTACCAAATGAGGAATCAGAAGCTGTCCCAAAACTTTTTGACTGAGTGAACTAAATGCTGATGGTGGCAGTGTAGTCTAATAGCTTTTGTCGTTACCTTACTTAAGCTTTAAGCACCAGTTATTTGTCTATCAGAAGAGGAAAACAAACTGTTCTGGGCGATCAACCTGTATGTGCTTTACCTTAACTCAAAAAGTTTACAGCTATTTTATGGGAAACAAATATCGAACACAGTTGTACCCATAATTATTTTATTTTGAAAGGAACTAGAAAATCTGTTGTGGAGAGCTGTCAGTTTCTGAAATTAGGGGTAAACTTAATATTTGTATTTGTATTTATTTCTAATATTTCTTCTACATATAATTTCATTGATTCATTGACATTTGTAACCTTTCTTTCACACAATAACCGAATAACTTACTCACATCTAACATACCCTTCCTACCTGCTTGCCCCAAGTCTCGGTCTCAATACACATAACCCCTGGTTTTCCGTGTATTGATGACCTCCTCTCCCTTGTATCCCTCTTTCTAGTTCTCCAGCACTTAATTGTTATTTATTCTTCATCAATCTTAACCATTTCTCTCTAACTTTCCCCAGATATTCACCTATATTTCTTACATTCTTATATCCTTTAACCAATAACATTTTCTTTATTATTAATACCTCCCCCCATCCCTAAAACTGTCCCACATTTATTGTCAAATTTGGTCTCTCCATATCTTTGTTTGTTTCCAATAAAGTATACTATGACAATCTGTATCCTCTTCTCCACGCATTGGGCATTTCCCTGTATCCTTTTCATATCTAAAACCTTTCAAATTTCTAACTCCTGTACTTGCCCAGGCAAATCCTTCTCGCCCTGACTTATTACACACGTCTATGTACTTCTCCCTCCCCCACACTGTCTTTATTTCCCTATATGACCTCAATGATCTCTTCTCCCTTACACTGGTAAATATAACTTGGCTATCTAAATCTTCCAGCCTTAATTCTACCTCTTTCCAAAAGCCCTATAATAATACTCCTCGTTTCTCCAAATATGTCCCATACCTATCTTTTCCAACAGTTCCCTTACTTTTTGTTCCCAAGACTCTCCCCATTTGCTTCTCATCTGCAAAAGAAAACATTCCCTGATATTGTTTTCCTCCAAATTGGCAACTCTGTATAGATATTTCAATACCCTTGAGACAATTTTAATCCTTGTTGAATGTGTTCCCAACTCTAATTGTGCTGCCCCATTGGGTGAAGCTACCGGTAAGCCCAAAATATATCTAAAGAAAGATCTGTTAATAACACCCATCTCTTCCCATGCTTCATCCACCCCCCATATCTCTGCCCCGTGCAACATCTTATTTTCTACTATGGTAGTATAGATCCTGTAAACTTAGTAAGTCAGTGAAGTGGTTCAGAAAGAAATAATTAAGAATTAATCTTTTGTATGACAAATATACATCAAACCATTAGATACAAAAGGTGATCTGGATTTTAAACCTACGAATTATCTTAAATGTATTATTTGTTGTTTATATTAAACAATTTAAACCTCACCTATGATACAATTTACCAAAAATAGTGTTTAACGCCCGTACTTGTTATATATGGCACCACAGAAGATGAACTCTAATGATATATGAAATGAAATTATAATTGCGAAAGGAAGTTCGGAATGACTTAATTCTAGAATAAGTTCACGTTTGTCCAAAGCATTTACAAGTTGTGAGGACTGCGGGAAACTTAAAAAAGCACTTCACTTCAGGTCCAGACTGTATATAAACCCCAAAACTCGGCTCATGAGTCGCATCCGAACGATTCCGGTAACACAGCCATGATGCTATATGCAAGTCCCATACAAATCTGCTTTTCAGCAAATTTGTCGCCCCGAGGGGAAAGAGCTACAATCATGCACCATATAGGGATTTATTTAATACTTTTAGCTTCTTTTGCGTCGTGTTGATGATTTAACCATTAAATGCAGTTCATTTATGGTACATTTCAGATAAGGCATTCCGCTATCGAAAATACCAAGCTATTATATTCAGTCGTTCAGCCAGATCTCATATATAGCATATTATTTAACACTGATTTTGTCCTCGGATACGTTGTTGTTGTTTTCAAATGCTAGGCTTTGGAAATGAAGCCATTAGCTCTCTTGTTCTCCAAGACCAAATGGTGTAGTGGGTCCGGTAGGTAGGGCTTCACAGGTTAAAAGATGTACTTAAGTCATTTCCTCTTCTTTGTTGCACAGAGGACAATTTGGAGTTGTATAAATTCCCATTCTGTGTAAGTGTTTGACAAATAATCATGTTCCGTAAGTTATCTAAAATTTGCTACTGCAGCTATACGTGGGATTTCTGGAATAATTTCTGTTCCATTTTTTATCTTCGGCTTTGTTAGATATTGATTGGTTTTGTTTGTTTCTATATTTTCCTTTGATTAATCTTTTTATGGATATAAAGGGTAAGCTTTTACTTTTGTTCTGAATTAAATTTGCACCTTTTTGGTAAGAAAACGAACTGCTTCATTTCCAGCAATTCCACAATGTGCAGGTATCCACTGTAATATAATTCTTTTCTGTAGTTTCTGAAGTTTTTGGATCATTTTGTGACATTCTTTAATATGGATTGACCTCATTTTATATGAACTTATTGCACATAATGCTGCTTTAGAATCAGAAAAAGTTAGACAACATTTTTGAATGTATCGATTCTGTATGGAAGGTGTTGGAGTGAAATATGAATAGCCGTTATTTCTGCTTGTGGTATCCTGCTGGTTGATAGAATGAGAACAGTGCACACTAAATTCCTGCTCCTGATTTGTCCCAGTTAGATCCATCTGTGTAGATATGTAAGCATTCTTCAAGTGGGTATCTATTGTTCACCGTTTCTAATGCTAGTGCTTTTAGTACAGGCTTGGAAGTTCCAGATCTTGTAACTGTTTCTTCTAAATCTAATTGAATATTAATTGGTTCAAAAGTCAGTGGGTTTTCTTTGATTAAAATGTTTTCTTCAGAATTAGGAAGATTCAGATCTGTTTTTAATTCCGTAACTTTGTGTAGGAAACTTGTCTGTGTTTTCATCTTCATTGGTTGCAATAATCTTTTCTCCCATTTTGTTGTTTTTAACCGCAACATTTTTTCATGTTGTATTAGTGCCTGCTCCTCTAAAGTTAGATGTATTGGATAAGTAGTTCCGAGTTAGGGCTTGCATTGCCGTGATTGGAGTTGAGTTTGCTGCACCGGTTATTAGTCGCAGGGCCTGATTTTGGCATACTTCTAGGTGATTTATGTTAGAGCTGTTTGCTGTAATTATTACCTCTGCATTATAAAGAAGTATTGGCTTGATGAATGTTTTGTGTGTGGTGTTCAGTATCTCCCGATTACTGCCCCACTTGACTCCAGGTAATCTTTTCAAAATTGAATTTTTTTTTGTTGATTTTGTGTCCTCGGATATAACATTATTTAATAAATACAAATATTTTTCATTGGGCATACTAATGTACTATGAATGCTATTTATAGAATTGTTTAAAACGCAAGGACTTTCTTTTCAAAGAGCCTGCATATGTGATCCGCAATTATGACATACGAGGCTCAAGCGGTTGTTACTGTGTGTGATGCCAGCTCGATATTATGAATTTACATCTCTTTCATTGAAGCAGAGTAGGCACACATTTTTTCCGCTCACTTCTGTAGTTCACAGCATCCATTTGAAACGCCTATGCACCAGAACTCCATTATCATTATTTGCATTAGAGCTACGCTGGAATCATTTACATTATTGCAGTAAATTGAGACACATGTTCTGAACATTATGTAAGTATGCAAATGTGTACAACACTGTGCATTTTTATTTTTGTTTCAATGTGTACTCACTTTAAATGAAAATGGTCCCTAAAGAAAACAAATGTTGAATAAATGTACATGCATACGCGCTGTGTTGCGTTTTGGGCACGTTCGTTATGGAATACAAGTGCATTTCTGAACTTTAATCCTCACTACTTTTAACGAAGGTAAAAAGCATTTTTATTTCATAATTAACGTGCCCATAATACTAATGTCTCACATGTGTGGACTGTCAAACATTTTTCCGAATAAAAATGTCGATATAGAAAATCCATGCATTCAAATATCTGGATATAAAGCTACAGAAAATTGGCGTGTGAAGCTAGCCCTGTCGACTTAAAAAGTGCGATCCACATAAACCTGAACCACTTCAATAGGTCATAATTTTTTGTTCAAAAGTTAGTGGGTTTTCTTTGATTAAAATGTTTTCTTTAGAATTAGGAAGATTCAGATCTGTTTTTAATTCCGTAACCTTTGTGTAGGAAAATTGTTTGTGTTTTCATCTTGATTGGTTGTAGTAGTTTTTTCTCCCATTTTGTTGTTTTTAACCGCAACATTTTTTCATGTTGTATTAGTGCCTGCTCCTCTAAAGTTAGATGTATTGGAGAGTTCCGAGTTAAGGCTTGCATTGCCGTGATTGGGAGTCCTATTGTTGATCCTAAATATTATAATAAGCTATCCTCAATTCTAATTTTTTTCCAGCAGAATGTAATTAATGTTACAGTCTGATATTTAAAAGGAGATACGTGAAGGTCATGTGTTTTTCCACGAGGGATAGTGCATTGTTTCCTAGCAGCAGATAGGAAGTAACGCAGATCTCCTTTCTTTACCCTCGAAACACTCGAAATATAAAGGGTTCGAGCTATCTCACCTCAACAAAAACATGCACAGTTAATCCTACTTTAAAAACAAAAATAAGTTGTTAACACATTCATTGCGTTGTACGAGTTCTTTTAAATAATTTTTGTACTGTGTAACTAATATTGCGTATTTACCATTACTGTTGCTATGCATCGTAAGTTGACAATCACGCACTAGTCCGGTAAGTATTTCTCCATAGCAACACATATAGGCGATTCAGTTTCTAAAATTTAATATTTATCTTCAATTATACTTATTACTATTTTAGTTAAAATCTTAACTATTAAAATTCAGATTGATATAAATACACATAGCGCAAAAAGCACACATGTGGTAAGCACTTAGCGGAATCTTGGCGCAAGCGCTCGTTTTTTCAAACCATTCCCCGTTCCGTATACATTAGTGCCCCAATATAATATTACAAACGACTTTGTCAATTGCCATGTTCATACCAATGCCGCCGATATGCCGGAATTTTGACCCAAAGGAATTCTTTTACATGCAAGCATATCTACTGACATGCTATCGTCTTTGTTGAAAGAAATAAGCGGTTCATTTATAAGGCGCAAACTCTCGTCTTCCAGTTCAAAGAATTCCCTAAGAGAACAGACAAATTCTCTAGTTTGACCGTATGTGCATGTTCAGGGATAGGATTTATTGCTCTGCAATCGTAAAGTTTAAGAAGCTACTTCGAATTTTTGTATTTTCCTCATGGTTTATTTTCATTTCATGCTATAAGTTCGTCATATTAATCACTTCAGAGCAAATATCAAATTCATTTTAAAACTGCAATGCAAAGCTATTCTGCATGTTATTATAGTTAAAAATGATTTTCTTATATCCTTTTTTCCCCTGAGGAATCCATCTAAATATTTGTGAGTTTGTTACAGATCAATATATTCGTACCATAAATCTTCAACTAGTTGCTTAATAAATCAACTCCTAGGAGCAAGATAAGCACAAAATAAAGTATTTTTAAACATAATCTGTTGAAAACCTCAAACAGCAGTTATAAACATATTCTGTACATATTAAATTTCACATTTATACAAGTGTGTATATCATACTTTAAATCAAAAGAATTTTAGCAAATCCTAAACTTATCTTTTAGATTCTGAGCTATTGTACTCTCGGAGAGTTACTATTACTTTGCTATAGAAATTAGGAAATTTCTCATGTTGATCGCATTAAGTTAGACAAAGAGTTGGTATTTATCTATGACAGCAATTGTAAAACTTGCAAGCAATATAATATTTATCAGAATATGTTTATGTTTAGAGTGGCATAAGGGTATCTGTTAGGCTGAATTTTATCTAACCCGACATGGCTCTCTAATAATGTAGCTGGATAATATGAAGTTTACATACATCCATCTCTCCTGAAATACTACTAAAGTAGAATCCCTGAATTCCCTATTTTGAGTCCTTCTTTGTTCTATATAAATGGTTCTTAACACAAAATTGTCTAGCTTTACTTCTTGAGGAACCAAAAACTCCAATAAAATAACTCATTTGAGTAATTGCTTTAGTCTGTTATTTCATTACCTAAATTAAATTAAAGTATGGAATAATGAACATACATAAATAAAATTTAATAAGCATCACGAATGGTATAAAATGATGAAATTAATTTCTGTTTCAAGTTTTATGAAACATGAAGGCATTAAATGTAGACTTAAAAGCTATATCCGCCATTTTAAATTCAACTTCATCATCATTTTCCAGATAAATTATTTAGAAATCAGACTCATTTTTACAGGATGTAGATGCATGCTTTCAAGTTTACTAATGCTTACATTTATACAATAACTCTATTTAAGGAAAACAGGATATTTTGCATTATTTCACATTTTATTAATTTATTTTACAAATTTTATCATACTGGAACAAATAAAACTATCAGTTGCTGCCAAACATGTTATTTATTACTTAAGAGTATATCGTAATGCAAATGTTACACTTGTGACTTCTTGCACACGCGGAACAAAACAACTGATTCGTCGAATCGAATCTTCACTGTTAATCACAATTGAATTGAACCCGGCACTGTTCACTCACTCAGCTGAACTCCAACAATTATTTACTGGAGGGGAAAAAATCTGTCCACCACTCATAATCTACATATACACTTATATACGTCGCGAACAAAAGGGAAACTCCTGAAGCTCGGGAACAAAGTACATTGGTTGTTGTTCTGCATGAACTATCGTTCAATTCAGAGGGACAAGCCACAAGCCCCATCCCTAGATAATCAGACCGCTTGAACAGCGGCCAATGGGTAGCAGCGTGCCATGTTACTGTTATATATATATATATATATATATATATATATATATATATATATATATATATATATAATTTGCAAATTTATCAATTATCTTATTGGTATCTAATAGATGCAGATATTGCTTTCTCATACAAGAATTTCATTCAATTACCTTCAATAGTCTCAGGGAAAACTGGTTACTCCATGGCAGGTGACGTATAAGAAAACATAATTCACAGAAAATTCTGTTATAGGTAAAAATGCAGAATGAAAACGTTCCAAACAGTGATGTCGCGAAGAAACAAATAAATTATAATTAGTTTCGATCTGATATAAAGGTATTTAATATACCCTTAATTATCATATTTAATTGACACACAAAATTATCTTTACGTGTGATATCGATTTTATAAAATTCACATCTCTGCTCCAGAAAGCGGTCAATTAGATTTTCTGTGAGTGATACAAAACTCAGAGAATAAATAGGATTCTCGCACAATTTTCAGACATACATTTAATATTTAACTATTGTAAATATATCTCAAAACAATTTCCGGTTTATAAAAAGTCAAATGCAGATCATATATTTTCTTATAAAAGGTCTGAAATGTCATAACTAAGGCCCGGGTTTTGATGAAAAGTCAACTTTCTTCTCAGTAGTCACAGACGATGCTGTTGGAAGTTAAGTGCATTCTGGAACAATTACGTTAGATATATGTGGTTTTAATAGGTCATCAAAATGCATTTTTCCCACGTTTTTATAATGAAGTCATTTTTTAACCTTTAGATGCATTTTCCGGTAATTTTCTTTCTTTTTCACGAATTTATTGGGCATTTTCATCTGTAGCCCGCATTCGGGAGATCCGGGTTCGATTCCCGTGGCCGACCTGACCCTGACCCATGGGCCTTTTTGTTTTTTTTAAATAATTTGTGATTAAAGTACATTTATATCATAATATTTTATGAAATGGTAACTTTGTAAATGTTGTAAACATGTAATTAACACAGGTCAGCGTCCTAACAGTACTGGTGAATTTATGACGCATCAATTCAGGAATCACCGATTACATCATGTAATACCTGTAGATTGCATCAGTCAGGACTTCAGGAGCTAGAAGTGTTGCAGTAAGGAGAGTATTTTGTGAGGTGTGTAAATTTGTTGTGTTGTGGAATTGAAATGCCGAAACAAAATCAGTCAACTGCGTCCCGTTTGAAACAGTATGCTTCAGAGTTTGGCGGAAACATGTTTTATAAAATTGAAAATGACCTGATAAATTGTTGGTTTATTTATTATGGAACAATATTTGCATTATTTACTAATAAAGTTAATTTTAAAATGTGGTTATTCGAACCATACATATTATTATTTGTCTGTGACTGTTATTAATTTATTATTATGAAATAATTTGTTAATTCTTATTAGGTTATTTTTTTTTTTAAATTTTCTGTGCATTATTTATATTTTATGGGCATTTTATAGCTCATTTTTAGAGAATTTTAGGTCATCAACTTTCGGGCCCTAGTCATAACATTTATCAGTAGTTGCCAAATTAAGTAGCTGATTACTTATGACAATGTATTTGCAGAGTGCACGTCAGTACGGCTGTTTTTTTTTTTTTTTTGTTTTTTTCCAAATGACAATGATGACAAAGCTTTCTGATCATCCTTGAGGGGAGCAAGTAGGTTTCTAACTTCGGATCTTGGTTAGGGTAACTCTGGCAAGGTTTTGTTAAAAGTTTTTTCGTTATCCTAAAAAGATCAATATCCGGTAATTCTAAGCCCTGGGCCCCTCATCATTGACCACATCATTAATTCACCGCCCGATATGACCTACCTGGTTAAATAATGCTAAGCCTAAAAACTACCAAAAGAAGCAGTTCTCTATGTACCGAATAATCAACCGCACAAAAATTAAAAGCAATACACAGCATTGAGCTTTGAACTAGTTGTGAGTTAAAAGACAGAAGCTTTCATTTTGTTAAGGCTGAATCACATATGAAACATTCATGGCTGTATCTGGGACTCCGGATTACCGAATCTAATCCTTAGACCACAGTAATGTTGAACAGAAAGCGCCCTGAAACCTTTTAATGTATTGATAAATATTCTCCATGCTTTTAAATCAGAAGTCATACGGTTATATTACGTGACATGGGCTTGATTTCAACCGTACACACACAAACATGTAGTTGAATAGAATTAGGCTAATGAATATCCTACGGTAGTAATCGCACGTATATTGAAGTCGGAAAATCATCAGGAGCTCAGCAAACTTCAATACAAAGATAAGTATGTATACATAGATATGATAAGAACGCAAATTTTTAAAAAGCTGTTTTATCTTCGATTTCTCTGAGTATTTTGCTCCATGTAATATAAGTCCCATGTTTAAAACCGCGCCAATAGCTAAAAGCAGCGCTGCAGTTCACTTGTCAAATAACATTTCAGTTGACAAAAGAGCAACGACAGCCGACTTCTCCACTAACACTCGATGGTGATCGATTATTGCTGGTGTAGGCAACTTACAACCTGCATGAAAATGTTCTCTCTATCCCCAGAGGTTCGATTCACTCAAGGCAGCGGAAGAGTGGGTGGAAACAGCTGTGAGGAAGGAATTTAAGTTTCAGACTCCGTGGGTACATTAAGGTTGTGAAGGAAACAGCAAGATGCACGCATTTTGTCGGTGGAACTGTATTTCAATATTTGCTTTTGTTTCGGTAGGTGAAGAACGTGCTTAAGAGATACAGGGTGTTTGGAAATTCTTTATTCAGGTGCTACGTCAGGCTTACATTTTACTATGCGTAAAATATTGCAATTTGAGAGATGGGTCTTAAAATTGTCTTCAGACCAGTGGAAAGCTAAAAGCAGATATCAACGTTATATTGAAAAGCGTATCCCCTCGGTTTTTCCCTGGCTATTTCGTCACTGTACAGAAAGATTAGAAACTAACAAAAATGAACTGACCCGTTTGATGCTGCTGTTGCGGAGTCGCTATGTTTAACCCTCCTGTACAAACTTAAAAGTGCGCTTATATTAGATAACTTACGAAATTCCACGTTTAAATAAATATTAAGATTTCATAATTTCGCTCGATCTATAGTACAATTACCTACATAAAACTTAATTGTTTTTATTTTCAGAACAATCTATTGAGTGACAATTCTCTAATTTGAAAATTTTGCAAGAGTTGACCTCAAAAATAGCTCTGCTATGACTGATGAAAATTTAAAGAAAATATATTTATTAAAGAAATAAAATAAAAAATAAACATCGCGTAATGAATTTTGAAATACCAGCAGTTGATTCTGTTCTTAAGTTTGTTTCGTTTTCAGATTTTGGTAATACTGAATAATAATTTAATAGTAATTTATTAATAATAACACACTTAACTTCCTTAACGACGAATTTGTTTTCTCCTGTGGGTTTCTCTGACTGACGACGCGAACAAGCGTTCCTGAACTTGATTTCAATTTCAACTAATTAAGCTTTAAGGATAAGAATTATAATACATATAATTATAATACATTGTTTTAATTGGTTGTTGTGTCTTATATGTATTTACGTTATTCATTAAGTAGTGGGATATGAACTTCGATACCACTAAATGTGTTTCGCAAGAAAATAAGCCTTAGCCGAGTTCTGAAATTACATGAGAGCAGTAATTATGCTCATCACAATAGTTTCATGCCTGCCTCAGTAGCGTCTGCCTCACGTTCAAGAGGTCCCGAGTTCGAATCTCGGTCAGGGCGAGTTACCTGGATAAGGTTTTTCCGGGTTTTTCCCTTATCCTGAAAAGCGAATGTCGATATCTCTAAGCTCCATGGATCCCGAACTCATTTGGGCAGCATTTCACCCATTTCATTCATCGTCCGATATGACTTAACGTTGGAGGCGTAAATTACACAAAAAAATAGTTTCATATACAAAATATTTTATTCACATTCAATAATGGCTGCCTTACCTTATGCGTGTGCATGATAGTACTTTGATTTATAAATAACAAAAACATCATCCAATACATTCTATAAAGCTCTCCGTTACATTATGATGATGTGTATATAACGGCGTTCAACTACATCGTCATCAGCGCACTATCCGTTGATGACGATGATAGAAATAATAATAAATGTGTCTAGAAACGGAAGCATTAATGTAACAATATTAATTTCTTTACAACAATAGAATTGTACAGTACATCTGGAATTGAGAAAAACCTGTCAATTCGGTTTAGGTAGATAGAGTCGGAGAGAACAATTCAATGTTATGGCCTGGATCTGAACCGCAGATCTCCCAGTTTCCATCCGTTTGCTCCTTGGAGCTACCATGGTCATTGTTCCGTCATGACATTAAATTATGCAAACGACTCGTAAGTTTCCCGGTAAACCACTAAAGATTCTCATATACCTACAATGACAAGCGCACATTTTGTGGCGACTCACTATGCTGTAACCACTTAAGGCGCAGCCTTTATAGTTACCACTGTTAGGCTAATTGATATAAATATAATCGATCTTCCACACTAGCCGTGTGTAGGCTGAGAATTAGATGGAGACAGACTGCAAAGCTCACTTAGGTTTAAATAATCAGCAATTCAATAGCCGTTCAGATGTTGGAACAGCAGCTTTAAACGTATTTGTATTATCAATGAAATGAGGAATAAATTATAAATTGCTATTAATAATCAAGATAACTCATTGGTAAAATGTGGGGCTCGCGTGGGGTTCAACTGCACTCTAGCATTCATCCTGATTTTGAGTTCTTCAGGTTTTCCCTGGTCGGTTGTTTCCTCATCTACCACAGTTTACTTTCCACCACCACCCTTCATTCTTATGCTTCTCATATTTCAGAGTGCTTTAAGGTTTGCGGTGTGCGGCGGTGCCAACAAAAAAAAAGTTGCTGGCACAAGGACAGACACTAGAAGACTGCTTGGAGAACTCGCTCTCTCTAGGCAGTTATAAAAGTTCAGCGAGATCTCCGTTGGAAACGCTTAGTGATTTAGACCGTGAAGCAGTCCATATAAGATAGGAACTAATAATAATGATGATGATGATGATGATGATGATGGTGATGGTGATGGTGATGGTGATGGTGATGGTGATGATGATGATGATGCGACGATGATGATGATGATGCGACGATGATGATGATGATGATGATGATGATGATGATGATGATGATGATGATGATGATGATGATGATGATGATGATGATGATGATGATGATGATGATGATGATGATGATGATGATGATGATGATGATGATGATGATGATGATGATGATGATGATGATGATGATGATGATGATGATGATGATGATGATGATGATGATGATGATGATGATGATGATGATGATGATGATGATGATGATGATGATGATGATGATGATGATGATGATGATGATGGTAACCCAAGAGACAGTCAGGTTATAATTAAAAATCATATTTAGATACATAAATAACACACACATGTTTGTCTTACACAAATGTCTTTCTCAATCCAATGTTCCGTAACATTCTCGGACACTCAGGTTCCCACGCCTTCCTGACCGGAAACTATACTTAATGTTTGACCTAGCCTGAGGCAGTTTAAGGCAGTGATCCGTCGACACTGTGTCCTTTAATAGAATTTGGAATCGTGACTTAAACAACAGACGGCAGGATTTTGCCAGGACCTTTGGAAAGATGGATAAGAGTTTGCCAATCTAAAATTAATAATTGTTCAGAGGAATTTTCAAACTCCAAAAAATAGCTAGAGTGGGCAATGGCTCAATGTAGATTTTTCTTGGAAGAACACTCTGTCCCGACTAGACGGACGCATACTTGGCTCTAGTTAATGAATCGGCTTCCGCGCCATACACACCGAAGAAGTATAATACAGTGACTTTGTGGGTTTGTGAAACAAAGTCGAGTTTGCAGTAATTCGATATGCTCTTTATTTCCGTATAAACACACTTTGGTCAACCCTTACAGTAGCAGAATTACGTAACATACACAAATACAATCTTCGTCACTTCTGTACACGTAAATAAACAAAAGAGTCCACTTTAAAGTCACAGCTGCAGGCGCACGTTTATCAGTTC
The DNA here is from genome assembly GCA_030765055.1 of Mantis religiosa. NCBI lineage: Eukaryota > Metazoa > Arthropoda > Insecta > Mantodea > Mantidae > Mantis > Mantis religiosa. Next base: position 70,743,339 of record CM060955.1, on the reverse strand, counting down.
GGATTACGACTGTCCCATAAACTAGCCACGGCTTCTTTTTTATATACCTCTACTCATATTTATGGAAAATAATCGCATGTACTGTAACAAACAAGAAATCGAACCTTCCAGTCAGCTCTCTGTCTCTTTATTTGTTTCGGCAATCTTTTATCTCCGCGCTACACTATCTGTCTCTGTGCGCTCCGCAACAATGGATTCGCGACACTACTTAATAGCCGTGCCAGTGAAAACATTCCGGATGCAAAAGACAGCTGAATTAGTGTAAAGGTTAATATATACGTCCAAAGGATGTGATATATAGACGTCAGCTACGTCAGACTATTGTTTGTTGAAATTATTACACGTTACACCACAATGTAGACGCGGAACACAGTGACACGAACACAACAACTCCGTGGATGACAACTTCACAGGTGGTGAGCAGAGGAGTTTAAGGAGCTCATTAAATTTTCATTTTGAACAGTCGAGGTGTGTTCTTCATTTAACCCACAAGAGTCAGGACGCACCCACTCCCTGAAGCACAGAAGAGAGTACTTAAGCACGAGTTACCTCGAAAATCACCTCGATCAAGTTCCAATCTCCAGATCTTTAAACCCCGCACGCCACTATCCCTTAATTGTGAGACGTTGAGCAAAAGGGAGAGCTCGACGGGGTTCGCTACGAGGCGGACCGTCTCAATCGTCTCTGTAACCTGTCTGCTTGTGAGCTGTAGATTGCTTCCATTTCTAGGATTATTTTTCCAATTTTTACAGCATTTAATAATTTTCTACTGTTATTCCCTCGCTTCATTCCTCACCCCTGAGCTGCGGCAGCCACAATATCAAGATTTTGTAGATCGCAATACGTGTATAACCATTATCTATATTTATGAAGGAGGATATAGAGCTATGCCAAATAATGTCCGCCTGCGATGCCGCATGTAGTAAAAGCGGGCATACACCACACATTTCCCTCTTCCAAACAGTGCGAAGAGAGGATATGCTACATGAGAAAGCGTTCCTTGTATACATGTATTGAACTTTATTGCAAACCCTCGTTTCTGTGTGCGTATTATTTCATGCATATATGTATATTGAGTGTGGTAATAAATTATATATCGCAATCACTGCTGTGATAAATGCGATTGCTGTGTGATGGAGAATTACGGTGTTGAATTATAAAAAGTCACATTTAAACACGGTCACAACATGCAATTTTAATACTGCGGGCAAAAACATTTCTTTAGAAGCACAGAGAGAAATGTGCTGTGTCAACAGTGCCTGTTGAGCTGTACTGACCCGTACCAACATAACGGAATGAAATGTTGCAGAACGGTGCAGAGCAGACAAAGTTGTTGAACAAGTGTCACTAATAGATGAAGGAAGGTATTCAGGAATGATCGATAAACAGCAATAAATGTTTAATATTCTATCGGCCTTTGTAGCCTACTTGTCAGCGTGTGTATCTCAAGTTCAGAAGACCCCGAGTTCGAATCTCGGCCAGGGTGAGTTATCAGAATAAGGTTTTCTTCCAGGAGTTTCCCTTATGCTGAAAGATGAACTTAGTAATTAAACTCCATAGACCCTGGGCTCATTTGAGCATCATTTCACCCATTTCATTCATCGGACGACATGACTTAACATTGGAGAACATAAATTTAAAAAATGCATATGAACAGGAGACCCAACCACACAGAGAAACTGAGGGAGATAGCTCTGCGAAAACCTGTGAGGCTCACATTTTCAGGTGCTGGGTTCAACTGCTCACTCTGTCTTTGGGTGCATGCGTACTTCACGGTTTCTCCTGGTCGATAAGCAGTTTTGTGTGGTTTCTCAACTAGCATGTTTTCCTTTCCATCATTTCCCTTTTATTTCGATTCTTTCACAACTATGATGTGTGCCTCTATCTTCGCGAGGTACAGTGGTGCTGGACAGATTTCAGAAATTCTTGCTCAAAGGACTTGCTTATAGACACTAGAGGCTCTTGAACGGGACATCTCCTTCAGTGAGTCTCATCGTCGAGCCTAGAACTGTGATACGGAAATTCATTTGACATCAGTAGTTGTCATAGACTTTCAGTTGACCTCATCAGTCTGAGCTACATTAAATGAGTCATATGAAGGTTAAACGTACTACAAGTGAACATTTATAATTGTTAAGTACATGAAAATGGTAGAAACATACAAGATAATACGAATGGCCAAAGATATAAAGAAGAATTAAAAAGCTAACAAAAGGGGAGATTTCCTTAAATGAAGTCGCAGGCTAGCGTTTTTTTTTTTCGATAACGTGCCTCAAGCCTACTGAGCGGCTAGCAGTCATAAAGGACGGATGGCGATAACGTCACGTGGTTAAAAAAAGCATATATAATGATATAGTTGTGAAATATATATTATAACGTGAGAGAAAACATTTGTCTACGAATAAACAATGGTTTGTGGAATTAATTCTTTTGTTTGTGAATGAAATAATTGTAAAATTGTGATTGCAAATCTCAGATAACAGCAATGGAGTGTTAAGTATTAAAACTAATTATGGATATAACGTTCTATATTATTCTCTAAGGCATACCCTGACGATGAAACTTTATTTGCTCTTCTGAGCTGCCATGCAAAACAGAATGATGCAAATGAATTCGTCCAGATACCAAACGACATTGTAGGTAAAACACAAGATAGTCGACACATTTTGTTGTTGTTGTTGTAATTTACGTCCTTCAACCTTAAGTCATATCGGACGATGAATGAATTGGGTGAAATGATGCTAAATGAGTCCGGGGTCCATGGAGCTTAGAGTTACCTGATATTACTCTTTCAGGATCAGGGAAAACCCGGGAAAAACCTTATCCAGGTAGCCTTGGCCGAGATTCGAACTCGGGACCTCTTGAACGTCAGGCAGACATGCTACCATCTACGCTACCGAGGCGGGCAGAGAGTAGACACAATGGGAGGATTCCACAACACCATTTAAAGCCGCATCAGCTGTTAGGGTCTTCCTTACGTCTCTGTAGCATCTATCTGCGCTCTGCAGCCTACTGTGTTTTCTTCCTTTATTCCTTCTTACTGAGGAGGTCATAGCTGCAACTGAAGACCTACCTATTTCGCAGTGTGCGATGTGAACTCCTCCATTATATAATCTATAACTACAACAAGATGAAAATGAAATGGCAGTAAAACTAAAAGCTAAGTTTTAAGCCAGGCGGTTCCCCGGCTATGTGCAAGACAATAGCAAAAATTTATTTATGTTTAAGCTCACTCACAGGGATAGAGGTAGCTAAAGCATGAAGGAGTAAGACTGAAAATATCCTCAATTAGCGCTCTTAATATTTAACTACTGAGAAATCTGGCAGGAAGCTTATTGTCTAGAGAAACACCATATTTGAAATTAAACTAATTCCAAAGGCAACATATATTTCACAGTATCCACATACTAGGAGATACAAGCAGTGGCGAGATAAGACTTTCGAAGATAGGGAAGCTCCAAGAATAACTTTCATTGAAATAAGAGAGAAAGAATTCTGTATGCGTGCATACTATCTAAACTAGCAAGCATAGCCAGCAAAACAATTTTCAAAATATATGAAACCCACATCACCATGGAATTTTGTAGCTCAAGGGTTAGAGCGGCTGGATGGCAACCCGAAGATCCGTGGTTCAAATCCCGGCTGTGGCATTTAATTTTTCAGTCTGACTCTATCTTTCCATATTCTAGTGTTGTCTGACAGCATTTTCCTATGTTTTCCCCTTCTGTTTCCTCTCTAGAGTGCTAACTGAATAACACTGCCAACAATACGTGGCTTTAACATAGAGATTTATGGCCATGCGTCCAAAGCTCGAAAGAAGCGATTCATTCATCAAAGAATCGTAATCAACGATGTAAACGGTATACTCAGCCAGTTAAATGTACAAAGTCTGGGTCAAATATCGGAGGGCATTCACTGAAAGCAAACAGTGGAACGTCAGGCTTCGATGCTGATGTGTTTAAATTAAATGAAAATATTTATTTTATTTTATATTATATTAAACAATTCACTCATAGCATTCCGCGGCTGATTATATCAGATAATGCTGCAATTATGAGTTTAAATGGACAAGCGGTTTATTGTAATATGATATAGTGAGAAATTTGCGCTCCGATTAGTATTCTATTTTAGGAAAAATTATGGTAAAAAACCTTGCACTTTTTTGAACAATAGCCCACAACAATTATGTAAAACCTCTCATTAATGTAACACATTTATGGTAATTAATTCGTTGTGGAATAGCATAAACTATTCGTAATTTCCATTAGAGTTAATCCGTGTCTTCCGAACTACAGTCTGGAGCTTATTGTGGATCTAAGAAGCCCTGGTGGGGGAGTTTAGGTTTATATTGATGAATGGGAGTAACTCCCAAGTTCTCTATGCTTTGATGGTTGCCTACAAACCACAGACCGTGGTGGCTTCTCTTAGGATTTTGGTTTTGAAGTATTTATAGACGATGATGTGAGAGAAGGTTGCAAATACACATACAGGAGTTGTATGAAGCATCAGCGTTATTCCCAAAGAGTGGTAAAGCAATGGAGAACATTTTAAGCAAATTGAAATGCATTGGATAAGCAGAGGATAGTCTTTGTGAAGCCTAGCAGATCCCTGAATAATCAGGACATCGATATTTATGTATATTAAAATAGTATATTATGCAACGAGGATATAATGGTAGTAATTAGAACCGGATTATTATTATTTACAGAGCGATCGAAGCGAAGCGGGTTATGTTACGAGCATTTAATTACAATTGTAGTCAAGTTTCATAAGACTGTTTATATTCGATCATGTATCTAAATTAAAGCTTTCATTTCAAAGTATTCATTACTGGTTTAAGTAATATGTTGCAATCGTGAAACGTAGTACGTAGTATGCAGGCGCAAAATAATGATTACTTCCATATAAACAGCTGTTAACGTGTGACACAGTTTAATCTAAAAGAAAGTATAGACAAACTGGAACAAATTGAATAAATAAATATTGAGTGTTTATCTCAAAATGGAACATTGAGTCCACATGGTCGATGATTTCATATTTTGAGACAATTCTTCCAAATACTTTAGGAATACATTTTCTTAGAACGCATTCATATATTTTGATATTCCCCAATCCATGAATTGTGAATAGAATGTCACGTACATCTTTCTTGACTTTTGTAGCGACCAGTTATTGGTAACGGTGAGTGCTCTTGCCGTAATTTCTGGAGCTGTAAGTTCAATGTCCCTGTCATTAGTGTCAGATATTTTGACTTTTTTCTAAACTGGCGCGAGTACCGTTGTCGATCGAAGCGAGAATAATCGATACTTGCGCTTTCACAATGTTATGTGGCCATTTCTGATTGGTCGAATACCAATACTCTAATGAACAGGTGCCCATTAAAGTGATCAGTCGTATAAATACTAAAGTTTGGCAAGGTCGAGCATAAAGACTATTATATACTCGTGTAAATTCCCGTAAAAACATGACCTATAGTAAACAACGATGAAATGATTATTTATAAGTGGATGATAAACGGGTAAGTAAATGCTGATTTCATAATTCATCTTTATAGTGGAGCTCCGCTTAAAGGAAATAAAAATGAGATGTACATTTTTTAGTTTTATCGCAGAATTGAGATATCCATTTTAAGCAGCGAAAGGGAGTAACTAATACATTGAAAATAAATGTAATCATGTTAATAAAACCTTTATGATATGCATTATTAAAACGATAATTACAGTGTTAAACAGTTGGTTCATAAGGTACGTAAACGTTTTCCTGTTTTTGCGAAAGTTTCTTCCTGTAGCCATTGCGATCAGATATACGAGGGGGGACCCAAAAGAAACCGGATTGTTGTCTTAAAAATTTTATTGATGAACCTTTTTACAAAATTATCTCAGTCACCTTCAAAATACTCTCCATTGCATGCGATGCACTTGTCAAGTCTCTTGTCCCACTGTTGGAAGCTTTTTTGGAACTCTTCAAGTTTGATATTGTCCAGTGCCCTTTGCGAAGCTGTTTTTACCACCTCCACATCGTCATAACGCTCCCCTTTTAGCGGTTTTTTCATTTGTGGAAATAGGAAAACGTCGCACGGGGCTAGGTCCGGCGAATACGGAGCGTGGGAAACGACAGGCCACCTCTGAGATGCCAAAGAGTGGGTCACTCATAAGGCCGTGTGTGCTGGAGCGTTGTCGTGATGCTGAAACCAGTCACCTGAACGCCAAAGTTCTGGGCGTTTCCTCCTCACATCCTCTCGCAGACGCCTTAAAACATCCAAGTAAAAGTGCTGGTTAACAGTCCGGCCAGGAGGTACGAATTCCCGATGCACAATTCCACGAGCATCAAAAAAGATATGATCACCATATTCACAATTGATTTCACTTGCCGTAATTTTTTTGGTCTGGGAGAGTTGGGAGTCCTCCACTGACTTGTAGCTTGCTTGGTTTCTGGGTCATACCCGTAAGACCAACTCTCATCCCCTGTAATGACTTTGTTCAAGAAGTTTGGATCACGTGCAATCTCTGTTTTCAAGTCCTGACACACATTCATGTGGATGGTTTTGTGCTCCTGTGTAAGAAGGCGCGGAACAATTTTAGCAGCAACACGTCTCAAGTGCAAATTCTCCCCCAAAATCCGCTGGCACGAGCTCCAACTGATTCCTGTCACTGCTGAAATTTGGTCGATCACTTGGCGACGATCCTCGCTGATCTTTTGGCGGAGCTTCTGAATGTTCTCCTCATTTCGCGACGTTGAAGGTCGTCCAGAACAAGCTTGGTCTTCAACACACATCTCACCAAGTTTATAGCGCCCATAGCACTCTCAAACCTGTGTGCGCCTCATAGCGTTCTCCAGGAGAGCTTCCTGAAGCATTTGGTTTGTACCTGTTGCAGTTTTTTTTAAGCAGGAAACAAAATTTCACACACACTCTTTGTTCTTTTAAAGTTGCCATAACGACTTCGCAGAGGTAACCCACCAACAGTCTGAGAAACACAATACCACATTCACTTGCACGTTCAGCTCTACAATGACGCCGTCTGCTCAGCTGTTTCATGAAGGTCTCTATTAACACCACCTAGCGTGAGAACCCTGCACTACGCATACGAGTGGCAACGCCCTCGGAGTCCGGTTTCTTTTGGGTCCCCCCTCGTATGTAATTCCACTGATAAGTGGAACCGTGTTGATTTAATGTTATTTAAAAATATATTTGTCATTGAGAGTGGCGTAATGCAATATTTACCATTAAATTTCTAACAGTAATTTGTGATTTTTCTTACAATTCTGCTGTTCCTAATGTTCAGGGTTTAATGCTTATCAAAATATACTTTTTGCTGATATCTTAAACAAAATTGAACCAAACCCAACAATAAAAAGCATTACACCTTTATACTGAATGCGGTACAAACATCAAGACATTATAATGATTTCTTGGAATGTGAGAGGTAACTGCTAACTACAACTTGTAGTTGAGTTTGTGGCTGGGACAAAGAAACCGAATTTGAGAATATGGGGAAGCAACATTTGCCATCGTGATAGAATTGCTCTCAATACAAATTTGAGCATCTCCCTGTTTACTTTGTAATACAATGTTTACCACCCCAAGAGTATATGCAAATAATCTCACAAATCTTTTAAAACTGTTTAGATGTGCAAACGTGCCTTATTGTGAATGTTTTAGAATATTTTGTACTTTTGAAATATTCTACTATACACAAGAAATTTCTGGCTGGGTGACTTTAAAATTGAAACTTTCTTCGCGGTTAACATTGTCTTTATATGGCCCAGCGAACTTGCAATTCTTTGTTAAGTCGTTAAGGGGAAAAATCTTTTCTTCCTTTGTTACTCAAGAACGTACAAGACGTGACTGGCAAGTCAAGCCCCCTGAAAAAGTTATACATTTCGGGAATGTACCCTAAGTGACGACATTGTGTAGCAAGAGAGGGTAAAAATTAAGTATTGGAATTCGAGTCTTGAAGTAACGTCTCGAAACCAGCGAAAGTTCCACCATTGGAAATAAGATTCAGCGGATGCATTGAAGTAGGATAATCCTGTATAACTGCAATCCTTTATATGAAGATCGTTTGTTAAGTATATAATTGTCATAGATTCCGCGTTGGCTTAAGTTACTATTTGTCCCGCAAAACGTGCTACGCTCAAAAATTATCATCAAAGTCCATTCCACTAAAATACGTAATTCGCGTAAATTTATTCGTTTCAACGTAAGACAATTTGACATATGTAAGTCGTGCAAAAGATATCCAGTGCAGTTGAAGAAAACGAGATGATATTGATACAGAACAAATATCGCACAGGTAAATTGCATTGTAAAGCTTTACCGAGAGCTCCGAGCAGAGCACCAATAAGGTTCGTGACACAAAATTTTCCCAGGGACAATTGATTATCAGCGCAAGTCAATGCAGACGTGAATATTTGGGAATGCTTTCCAACTCACGAGTTAACAGGCTTAACTTGCGTACATGTTAGTGGACAGTAATATAAGTAAATCCATTCACATATTTATTCTTCGTAGCACTCTTTTACTCAGTAATATGTTCTTAAAACTATGCGTCCGAATTCACTTTCTGCTGGTGATATACAGCCCCAGCTAATATATCCTTTCTCTCTGCTATATTTATCCAAACAAATAAACAGTATCCCCATCCACCTCCCCCTACTTACGAACAGATTCCAAATGTCTCATCCTTTTTAATAAAAATATATACCTATGTATATATATATATATTTCTTATTTAACCAATTTTTCATTATTTTCGTTTATTGTCTTATCCATTTTCCTAATTTCACAAACATTTACTATACGCAAACACCCATGCCCAAGGCGGGACTCGAACCCGCGACCCTCTACGAGGCGGAACACTAGAGACATACGCTTTAGCGACCATGGCTTCGAGGGCCTGCATTCATTCGATGGAGAGAGGTACTGAAGTAGAAACCACTGTACGGGGTCTCCAAACTTGCATCTCCACCCGTAACTGTAGGAAGAAATTTCGACTATCTTAACTGCATCTACTACATATAGTAAATAAAGGAAGTATTCCGTCCTATCCGAAAATTTTATATCAACCTTTCACTGGAATCGCATGATTTGGAGCCCCCTGAATCTATAAAAAGCATTTCTGGAAGAAAGAGCTCTTGCATGTGTGTATGAAAGAGAAAGAACAGCTCAACTAAAAAACGAAAAGTTAAATACAAACTTCACATTTAGAAAAGGTTATTTGCAAGTTTTCCCTACGATGTACCATTTAGAATTAGGAAATTTGAGTACCTGGTTTTTCCATCCTAACTTTTTAACTATTGATTTTCACCCGGTTGACTTGAGCTCATATGAAAGTACTCGTCGAGTTGTAAAGTTTGATTATGTGCAACCGAAGTTCTGCATCTCTAAAGGTTGTCACTCAAAGGCTTTAAAGAAAATCCCAACTCGAACTATCATTTACAAGGAAAGGTGTCCAAAAGTTTTACTTGTTTTTCGAATGTGCTCTAACTACTTTGATTAAAATACCATATATTTAAGATATTTTCATAACATATGAAATGTATACCTTCAATTGTTTTATAAATAGCTTCTAACGTCTAACATAGCCTTTAAAAAAACTGATAGACCAAATTATGCTATACAAAAGGTAAATTTAATTAAAGTTCACAAAGTAGGTTACATTCCCTTTTTATTCGTTTCGCTTGTCAAATTCTTCAAACTGGAAATCGTCATTAGCCGTACTACAGAAAGGAAGGTATACCATTTATTTTGATACAGATGTCAGTATTTCAAGTGCCAAAACGTTGTGAAGTTTATTCATCTAGGATTCATATTGATATGTTCAAAATCATGAGAGTTTTGTTTTAAACTAGTGTAAGTTTTAGATGGCCATGATCGGATAAAGTAGGTCACAAAGAGATGGAGATGAATGTTAATATCCAGTCTAGATAAATAGTAAATATGACAAATTATTTAGGAAGATAAAATTATAAAAGAAGGATGTTTTAGGACTTTATATTTGGAAAATCAGAAAATTATGTAATTCAAAATTAATGTGTTGGCCACAGGGAGAAGTGGTGTTGACTAGAATATTTAGTTATTGTGGTGATAAGGTAAAACTCAGTAAGTGAAGAGGACAAGATAGCATGATTTCAAAGTGAACGGACGCGTGTGTAGGAGTGCTGCATATCTTCAAATGTCTGGTTTATAATCAGAGAAGTTATATTAATCATTTGTGAAAGGGACAAAATATTGTTTTAAATTTGTATAACAGTATTGATTTCAAATACAAATCAAGTTACATTGGAATTTAACTTCAAGAGAATTTCTTCATCTTCTTTATTTCCCTAATATTAAGTTCCAAAATGCAAGTATCCGATACTACCACCGAGATAAGATGTCATGCAAACCAGACCTAAAAATAATGTTACAACTTGCAACTTGCTCATCATGACCAAAAGAATACGGCTACAAATGCTGCAGCGACGAGGGACAATGCTCAACATCATCATGCAACCGCTGCAATTTGGTGAAATTTCACCATTTGCACCAACTTCAGTGGGTATTAAATGTGAAGGACTTTGGGTCAATTACAGGTTTCTGCTACTGCATATTACAGAAATGTACTATGTTTATGGATTTCTTAGAATGTCCCTTGTTTACTCAAAACTTTATCTTCAATTGTAATACTCATCACTGGGCCAACAAAAAGCCTCTTGAAATACTACAGACATCAGCATAGATTATGCCTAATCATTCATATGACAAAATTGATCCCTAATTTTTTCAGTTTCTAAATGTTGCCTAAATAACCTTGGTTGACAGATTACCGAGGATGACTAAACTTTATTGGTTAACATCAGATACATGGCATATATATGGAATAGCCCCAGAAAATATAAAGACTTGCTATATATTATGTGTTTCAAATGGGAAGAGTTCTGGAGTCCAGCTAATCAGATGCCGTATCACACTCAGCGTTGCCAGCTTGTTACCCCACTCCTTTTATATTTCCCTCTCTCTCGCACACTCATCCAACATGCAGGTCTGCTTGGCGCAGACGTAATGATAAGCAAAATATATTTTACAAACTTTTACAGTGATGCAGTTGCCAAAATCAAAATTGGAAAAGAATTTTCGCAAATTATGTATACTTTTAAATATATTACTATAATTATAGTTTATGAATTACCTGTTTTTCTAATCCAATGGAACTGCCAGTGGCTCATCCACAACGCTGTCAATGTCACTTGCGTTAAGAGACAATTCGTCATTGTAACTCTCTCCAACTGAGTGTTGCAAGTTTATGATTATAGGTTCCAAAATACGTCACGTGCTATTTCTTTCTTAAAATCGTCTTCTTGAAGGTTTTCTGCATGCTTCAAACAATTGTTTCCCAGTCCTGTGTGTTACCTTGTCCTGTTGTGTTACAAGTCGTTTAACTTCCGTCCGTTTAAAATTATTTGTTCTGTTCGCAAACCCCGTTTTTATTTGAACTGACACCAACTCAATTGGATTATATTGGCAGTGGTAAGGTGGGAGGCGTATTACCTCGTGTCCCATTTCAATTACAAGTTGTTCCAGCTGATACATTTATTCCGTGTTTTTAAACGGAAGTACTCTTTGCAATAACTCATATTTAGTTTCTGCTTCCGAAAGTTTCTTGAAGAATGTGTACACCTTAAAAGTAATACTTCGAACATGATTTCGTAATACCTGCCTTTTTGACTCGCCACTAATTTCACTGCAAGAAGCCTTTGCCCTATTTAACTCTTACTCTTTTGTGAAAAGAACAACTGAATGATATTGATATGAACTCTCCAGAATAAATAAACACTTCTTATCCAGCATTCATTCATAAACATAAGCATACAACATTCCACAGGCTAACAGGAAATTAAGTGCTTGCTCTTTCTCGAATTTAACATCTTGACTTATTCACAGTAATTCTTTTATTACGTCATGTCCATAGTTTAATTTCAGTTCTGAGTAATTAAAAGTATATGTATATACATACACACCAACCACTTTGAACTCTCTAGAGTAAATAGAAATTACGAATCATTCATAAACAAAGATATAATGTGGCCAGACACGTTCTGCCAGGCAGCAGGAAATTTATTGTTTCCTCTAGCTCGAACTGGCTTATTCAAAGTAATTCTTTTATCACGTCAATGCAACCATTTACGTTTCAGTTCTGGGCAGTTACAAATATACGTACACGCATACATGCCAAAGAATAATTTTATTCACACAGTGCTTACGTTGCGATTTATTGTTATAATACAGGTAATAGTAGGCTATTTATTTGTATTAGAAAAATTATTTGAGGGAAAATATGGGGTTTTCATGGTTATGTTAGATACATTACTCTCTACCTTACACATGGACCAGTTTTCGCAAAATAGGAATTTTTGTCTTAGCGCGAATGGTATTTCATACAGATTGATTAGGTTGGCGCTCCTTAGCAGGAATGCAATACAACACCGCAGGACTACGATAGGTTGCTCGTCTAGTAGCGTTCAAGGACGAACACCTTCCCATTTGAAACACAATAGTATGTTAATGCAACCTGAATGTGTGGGGATGTAATCATATCGGGAAATTTACAAAAAGATTACAGATACATCGTTTGTTTGTAACTAAATATGTATGCCTAAGAGCAGTGCATTCTACCACTTTCCATCCTGTAGACAGTTCAGCTTTAAGAAAAGAACTAAGTTGTTATAACGACAAAGGACCCCCTCCTCCTTGCTGGCAGTCCGTGCAGAAGTACTGTTAGTATATACCTACTACTTGAGAAAATGCTCCCCATAAAATACGAATACTCAAGTAGAATATCAGTATGGAGACACAAAGTAAAATACACAAATAGTGCGTTTTAATGTATTATAAAAGGGTTGTATTGGTAATGTACTTACACTCTTAAGTTTCTCTTCTCTACAGCAAACACAAAGCAATAAATTATTTTTCTCAGCTTTCTGAATTTCATTTTGTAATCTACACAAAAATTCTATACCGAGATTTTGGTGAAAATAAAAATTTTGAGACACTTATAATCCAAAGAATCGTTTTTAAAAATGGAAAACTTTTCGTACGGCTCTAACGATTTTAATAAGAATTCCAAACCTTTTAAGGCATTTTCAGCAAAAAATTAAGGGTATATCCTGAATTTTCTGAGAATAGAACTAGATATGGTCATTTAGGATAACTATAAATCGTAAAATTAGACAAAAATAACTACAGAAAACCTGGTATAGATACGTTGATGATATTTTTGCTATTGTTCCTTATAAATAAATGCTTTAAAAATTACTAAATTTACAAGATAAAGCTATAAAATTCACATACGAAACGGAAATTGATGGTTTTCTTCCCTTTTTAGATTTGAAGATAATAAGAAATAATAATAAATTGGTTTTTGTATTTATAGGAAATCTACTCATATCGATAATTGCATTAAAAATAAAAGTTTTAACCCTTTACCGCACAAATTTGCTGTTTTAATGGTTAATTTATAGTTTAGTAAATATACCCCTGAATAAAGAGGAATTTAATAAAAATATAAACATTATTAATACGCCTTTAATCAAGGTTTTTAATAAAGACTATACAAAAGGAGATTGAAAAATTGAAATATCAAAAAACCGTTAATGATATATCTATCCTTTTAAAAAATAAAAGAATATTATAATTTTTTAAAAAATCACTTACCATCCTTGGTTTAATAAACAATTACAAAAAGTTTTTAAAGAGTTTGGTATAACTTTGTTTCCTCAAAACAAATATAGTATTAAAATTTACTACCTTTCTCTAGAACAAGATGAAATTCCTAATAATAAAAGATCTCGTATTTATCAATTTGATTGTTTAGATTGTGATTGGGTTTACATTGGTAGGACGAAACGTAATTTGGAAACCAGAACGAAAGAGCATTTTCGTAACATTAAGTATAGGCAAACAAATAGGTCGGCCGTAGCAGATCATTTTTAGTCATTTAACCATAATATCAATTCTGAAGTTAAATTATTAAAGCAATTAAATATCCCGATAGATTTAACAGTTTGGGGAAACATATTTATTTATAAAAATAAACATGGCGTAAAAAAATTTGAAATACCAGCAGTTGATTCTATTTTTAAGTTTGTTTCGTTTTCAGATTTTGGTAATACTGTAAAAACATAATAACGCAGTAACTTCCATAACGATGAATTTGTTTTCTCCTGTGGTTTTCTTTGACTGACGACGTGAACAACGGTCCATGAAATCGATTTCAACTTCAACTAATAAGAAAAATCGATATCATTTTTCTTAACATAAGTGAAGCTTTTTGTTACAAAGAGTTACATTTGTGTAATACTTAATGCTTCAATTTAACTAGCTTCATTTTCGACGTAATTATACTCACTTGTTTATTATAATTTTTAAGTTTAGTAGTTCTAGGTTAATCTTTGTTAACGCTTATAATTTTCCAATATCTGTGCTGTTCTAGGGTACGAGGTTATTATTTCTTTCCTTATCTCTTGATCTCATAAAGAGAATGGAATTAAAGTATCATAGAGCGAACAGTTCTTAAAACTATTGATTATTTCTCTACAAGGAAATAGGCATTTGGGAAATTTCTTCAAATGTCTATCTAGATTTATATTAGATCGAAGAATAACTGTTTGTAAAAATATTTTATTCAATAATAGTGAAAGGCCTGTGGGCCAAAACATCAAATGTTTTTCTATTGACATTAAATTCACATACATTTTTACTCTAGCTCATAATTTCAGAATATAGGAAATGCACGCAGTTAACATGGTTATTTCACCACAGTGACCGTGAATATACACTCTCGTATGCTCTCTTTGACCATATAACCTCATTGATCGTTTCATTTGTTTGACTCTTTGACATTTTGAGTTAATGGGAGATGTGCTGTTCATACAGTTCTGTTTCATTTAACTCTGCCCCAACAACAATCTTGCACATCTGTTAGTTGTATAATAAGTCTTTGCAGCAAGGTAAGTTAAAGTTTTTGTATTATTCCATAGAAACGGTTAACTCATTAGCATTTGCAACTAAATGGAAACATTCAAGCATACTACGTATTAAAAGCTGCGCTATTCAAATCTATTTAAATAGGTAAAGTACAATATTTTACTAAATGACATATGAGCATAACATTTGATACCGAAATTAAGGTTTGCCATAAGTAAAAATCATGATGGATGTCAAAGGAATGTTGGTTCTTTGTTACGACAAGGGCAAGGCCAGTTGAGTTGGGGGGGGGGAAGTTGTTATAACAAAAGCAATGTAAGAAACAGTGTCCTTAGCAGTTTTCTAAAGGGGCTCACTTGACTTGTAAGAATAGGGTATTCTTTGGATCATTCAGAATGGCATGACAAAACAGCCACAAAGAGATTGTTGGTGGAATGAAGAGGGCTTTCAGAAAGGGAAGATTACATAGACACCCACACGCGCAGCTGTGGTCATTAAAACAGTCTTCGGCGTGAGGCCGATTAGAGTGGTCCTAGGCATGAGGGCGGTTAGGGCAGTCCTCTTGTTCTGTCTTGGATATTTGTCGGTTCATATAGTTTATGGAGTAATAAGCATTCTGCCGTCAGTAACTCTAAACAGAGATTGGTAACCCTTGGTCGGCAACTTCAATTTCGATGTTCTAAAAAAAATTGCAGTGAATAAATAAGGTGGAAACGGACATTCAAGTGTCACTAAATATCCTTCTCACACACATCCACGCATACCCTGTGAGAAACCTCATTGTTTTACCCTGAGCTAAACAAAAGTGCTTCAAACTATATTGTCAAGTGGAACATTGTTCGCCACATATATTGTTGCTTCAAATTGGCATCCACAACGTGGAATTGTGTGCACCCAGAAACATTTTTGCAACACATTGGAGCTTTAAGAGCCCTATTTTAAATAAATTGTATTTTGAAACCCTGGCCAAGATGGTAAAGGATTAGGATGCCACGTGGCTAGGTTGCATCTCAGGGGCTAATAATTCATAGGTAGGCATACTCAGGAGAGGTTGGGATTTCTATATATAAGGTTCGATTACATTACAAATACTGAAACTGCAATTTAGACATTAAGGTTTACTACAATAATAGGAAATACACAATTGACCACATGATCCTTACCTTATAGAGAGCGGACCTAGGTTCGCCTTTGACCAAAGGAGGCTCACAAGAGAGAGGAAATCTCTTACAGGCGTAATCAGAGGTAGGAGAGGCAACGTGACATGACGTAACACGCCTTATTATAGTCAAAATGATTACTTACAACGCACTATTTGAATTAAACAAAACTGTCACTTGTGACAATATTTGCATATGGAGCAAGGAGAATTTTATGATCATTCCGCACTTTCCCAAAGTTTGGTACAAAATATAAGGGAGAACAATAAGTGTTCTACTGAAAATGAATAGTACCAACTGTAGAAAGCGTATCTGGTGTCATAAATTCATAATTCTCTCTACTCTAGTAAAAACTTTTCCTACAAACTCTTACTCCTTTATCTACTAATATTACCTGAGATAAGCATTAGCAGAAATGGTCCGACGCATATTTAGTAGCAGATATAAGGGGAACAAGATAATACAGAAGGCATAAGCGATAGAGAAATCTTAGAGAAGGTCGCTATGTGACGCCTTTGAAATTCCATTCCCATTGCGTGGCCAAGAGATAAAATTGAATGAGTTACTATTTAAAAAATATAGATGTTTAAAAATGCCAACCAATGTCAAGGAATATCCAAGAAATGATTAGCTCATGAAAAAGATATTTTGCATAAAGTGTGTGATTTAACGAATTCTATTCCTATAGTTTTTGTACTCTTACATTAAGATGTTCACCAATGTCTTACGGTTTACCAGTAATGACAGTCATTCGTAATGAAAAATACTTCAGAGGCAATCCTCGAAAAGCATATATGTGAGGTATATTTTCGTGAACATATTTTAAACATATGCCATTTGAAATAAAACTGTACAGTAAGTTATGAGAAAAGAAAATTTCGAATAACATTACAAGTAAAATTTAGTTTGAGGTGGAGTATGATGATTTGTATATAAGGGTGCTCAACTGCTTGGTCGAACAGCCTTCATGGTTACTAACCAGTGTGCCAGTGAAATATCTTGGGGTGCTACTAGACACTCGACTTACTTGGAACGCCCACATCTGTCGGTTTGTTACACCTGCATCTGCCCGTCTATTAAAACTGTACCCTTTACTCAACAGGCGCACCTCACTTGGTCATGAATCCTCCCTTCTTCTTTACACATCTCTAGTCCTTCCTATTCTTACCTATGTCATGTAGGCGAAGGGATCCGTCCCTTTCAGCTGCCGTGGTGCGTGCGCTGCGGACTCCTAGCACTCGTGGTACCTCTGACGTTACTTGAGGGACCTCGGGCTGAACATTCGAGCCACTCCCTGATAAGGAGTTGTTTGGATTGGGTTGGACTCGAGGGGCAGTGATTCCTGATACCCGTGGGAGATCGGGTACGTCTCCGGACGGGGTTGAGGGAAGCCATTAATATTCCTGCGTAATAGCCAGCATAGGTAGTAGAAGGTGTGCTAGATCACCAGGCGGTCCCACCGAGGTCATATCGGTAGCCTTCCCACTTTAGTGTTGGCGCGCGTAAGTTGCGTATCCACTTACATCCCGTCTTGAGTCCACAGGACCAGATGGGAGGGCTTGTTAGTCTCTAGGTTTTGGCCTATGGAAAGCCCCACGGAGGCGCCGGGCGCCCTTTAGAGACAGCTCGGTAACTCCCTGGTCAAAGGAGGCCCGGGTCCTTGGTCCTACGGGTCCAGGACTAATGGGAGTAGAACCTCTGACATTAACTATTCTTACCTATGCAGTTCCCGTCTGGGTTGGCACCAGCAAGAATAATCTCCGCCGACTGCAGATACTACAAAGCGGGGTGCTCCGTACAGCTACAAATGCTTCAGGTTCGTCAGAAACCAACAACTTCATCACGAGTTTGGTCTTCTACCCATTTACCAGTATAACCGCCGGCTGACACGTTCTATTACCATCTCCAGGAGGTCCCTGGAGCTGTTACTTACAATCTCGGCGCTCGCACTCGCCAACCAACTCGCCTCAAGCGCAGACTGCCATATCTTTTCCTGAGTGACCTCTTCAGTACAGGCGACCCAGACGAGTGATATATATCAGACTTAAAGTCCCCCGTTTGTGTTACAGTGATCCAGGCATATTTAGCTATGTATACTTTTACAAACTTTCTCAATAACAAACATCCGTAAAGCATTCTTGCTGATCGATGGATGATCAAAAGAAACTCGGGACCTCTTGAAGGTGAGGCAGACATGCTACCACCACGCTACCAAGGCGGGCACTGAGGAGATGGTCGCGGACTTTGAGGTGGAGGATTTTCTTACAAAACAAATTGTATCCTTGAAAAACGTTCACATCATGTTGGATATTTAACTAACTATTCGTTATGAATCACACTGTTCACACACACACACACACACACACACACACGCGCACACGCGCACGCACGCACCCGCATATGCACGCACACGCAGGCACACACACGCACACACACACTCACACACACAACGAAGAATTTTAAATTATTTTATTTTCATTAGGGAACCTTTAGAAGGCTTATTTCTATTGAAAAATAAATTGTGTGAAATGCAAAACTTTATCAACTATTTATGTACGTGGAGGATTTTGTGATTGAAGTTGTGGACTTATAACCTTAGCAAAAGAAAACTCGAAACACTCCTCAGTTTTGTAGCTGTTTCAGGTGTTCACCAGTTTTGCCACCTGACTAAATTTTTATGCTTTGCAATTTTTGATTGTAATTTAATTGAATACTTTTTACTCTCTTTCGTCACCTTAAATCTAGAACTCAATTAAATTGTACAGTTGAATACATCGCGTGGTGGCAATTGAAAACACGTTCTTTATTGTGTACTTCTGTATGTACATAATTAATTAAATTAAATGATAACGTGTAAGTCTCGCATTCAAAACCTCGGGTTCGATTCCCTTTCGGCCTTCGTTCTTTCGTGACTTTTCCTGGTCAATAGGTGAATGCTGGGTTGAGTTCTCATATAGCATGATTTCATTTCAATCACCTTTTTATTCCTTATGTATAGCGGTGCCGGTTAGATGACGCCTATGCTTGCTCAAAGAAAAGTTACTTCTCGTGTGCACTAGGAGGCTGTTTGGTCAAAGGTCGTTCAACATCTTGCAGCTCCTGCAGTGGGAGGGCTTTCGAGTTTTGAACTATTATGGACTGCTGCACATCTCTGTAGATCTAAGGCTTGTTGCCTTCTGCTTCCTTTTGTTTCATTCCTTTCTCCTGGGAGATAGCAATCACATGGCAAACTCACTAAGACTAGGAGAGGAGAAATAGTGAGAAAGGTGGGAGAGCAAGGAGGTCACGTAAACAACGCGTTGTACTTAGACATTCACAGCAGGTGGAATACTGACCCTAATTTCTATTGTTGTACAAGTGGGCTTGTCACTGCTATTGTACATCTTTGGAAGACGTCACAACCTATTGTACGAGCTGTAGATTACGTCCTCATCCGTAGCTCAGCCTAGGATATAGGTCATATAAGACGACACTGAAACATTTATTTACAGGCGTAATAACGGCATTATTTCGAGCAAGGGCTTCCAAATATGAAACGAACTTGACATCCTTTAATGCACTTCACGGATGGCATTAGCTATTCTTTCGACATTTGCGATTATCAGAAAAAACAACAGTTAAATAAAATTAACAATTTACTAACAATGTCACTAGTGTGGCTCTCCAAACAACCGCTATAACTTATTGGTGAAATTCCGATTGATTATCATCCATGGTTGGTTATGAACCACCACAGAAACATAAATAACGTTCTACTTATATAAGGCACCGTATGAATTAAATTACAATTAATAAATAAAATATGAATAAATGCCCAAAAAAGCATAATTGGTAAAATTCAACTAACAAATATAGTGGGATCCATATAAACCTGAACCATTTCAATGCACCATAACTTTTGAACCAATAATACAAGACATGTGCAACTTTGGGAGATTACTTTACACTATTTACATCTCAGAGAAAATGTTGTAAGTGTACTCCACCAGCATCTATACATGTTTACACTAGTCTCACCATATTCTCTGAAGTTTTACGGAGATGATATCGAATTGAGAGGTTGTTTCCAGCAAGATGGAGCGACGTACCATACATCTAGTAACTCCGTGGAAATTTTAACCAGTTTCTTTGATAATCGAATAATCTCAAAAGGTCTGTGGCCCCCCAGATCCCCTGACCTAACCTCACCGGATTTCTTTGTGGGGCTATCCAAAAAATAGAGTGAATAAGAATAGGCCATGGACAATAGATTTTCAGATTCCAGACCGTTAAATAAAGTGGACGGAATATTTGAGATGAACGTACAATCTGGCATCCCAAAAAGAGCTTACGACTTCTATCCAAGAGGGAAAAGCAGGTTTGATCGTCCTAGATTATGCTGGAATTATCAGTTCTGAGGAGACCGGGACTTTCTATAGGCCTAAGTTGTTTTGCTGATGATGTTGATGATTACTTTAGGCGACGAAGTAACGGATATAGTGCTTTGTCAGTGAGAGCCTAGCTTTGCCGCCGGGAAATAACGTGATTACTCGATATTGTGGATACAATATAAACCAATTTCGCAGCGAGCTTCATCAGAAGTGCAAAATTCAGGAAGTAATCACCCTGCACAATATGTTGTCCAGCTGTGCTGGAATCTATAGGGATTATTTAAAGCTAGAACTACCATAGTTTTGTTGTCGTTGCATGTTATCTTCTAAAGCGAACACATTAGATTGTAATAAAATAATATAATCCTGCTCCTGTAATAATAATAATGCTCAATATTTTTACAAGACTGAAGATATTAACGCTTCCTTGCATGTATATATTCTCGATTCTAAAATTCTTTGTATGAAATCGTGCCTTATTTGCAACAAATAATGTAATTCACAGAATAAACACTAGACAAAAGTATAATATCCATTATCACAGTGCTAACCTTTCTTGCTTCCAGAAAGGTGTGTATTATGAAACTATCAAAATATTTGGCGCACATCCTAATGTTCTTAAAGAAAAAATTAGTAATTTCGTTGCTTTTAAAAATGCTGTTAGAGAGTACCCTTGCTCAAAATCTTTTTATTCTGTACAAGATTATCTGAATGACAAATTATCCTGAGAATGCTTCTGTAGCGCTGTAAGTAGTATCTGACTGTTCCAATGACAAATCATTTCCAATAAATCTTTGATGCATGTTGAAAGTTTATTTTTAATGTATATGTATTTAAGAAATAACAAGAATGGTATCCATTGCATAAAGGGTGAGACGTACTGGCATAAGCTAAGTGAAAGCTGAATTAAAAAGTGTTTGATTTTGTGTCATATATAATATTCCCTGCTTTGTTTTCCATAATGTTGTTCATATTTCCTGTATATGTGTCTTATGTTAACTTTTGTACATACATATACTATTAAACTTTATACCTCTGGACATGTTCAATATTCACAGCCTTTTCTGGCTAAAGTGAACCTACTGAACGCAAATCAATCTAATCTAATTTACACTTTTCTTCTTTAATCCGATATTTGATGAAGATTTAATATGTACAAAATGATTCCAAAACTTTACACAAATAATCAAATAATAAATTATGAATTTGGGGAATACAACCATATTTATATACTGTCACGTGTATGGTTGAGGAATACTTAAAAACATATGAAATTTAGAATCTTATTATTTAAAGCTCACTTCCTATGACTTGAGTGGTTTGCAAATTCTAAAGTTCTTAATTCTGCTGATTTATGAGAACAGCATTTTGCTATATTTCACGTGACTTTGGCGTATGACATTACCTTCCTGTATACTCATGTCAACAAAGTGCAGGTGACCGGACACGGACTTTGCTGACCAAAGTAATCTGAGTCAGGTATACGCCGAATTGAATGGAGATGAACATACTTAGCTTTGCTTGGGAAAGGTCTAAGCAGTTACTTTGGCGCGGGAATGCCGATTTGGCAATAGGCCGCCATATTAAAAGTAACAGTTTTTAAAGAGTCCGTATTTTAGTAGTTGAGGGTCATTCAAGTGAGTCATTCTAGTCGGGGGTTTCACATTTGCATTCCTCCGGAGGTGAATCTGATCTTAGACTCAGAGTCATCATGACGCCCTCCAGTGACGGTTACTCTACACGCATCCTCTAACCATATACGGCTAAGCATCCTCAAGATAAGCCAGTAAGGGTTTGCAATATAACAAAGTAATTGTTAACACTATTTCACACCAAGTCTCTTAAGTAGCTTGGATTGAAACCCACTAATTAGGATACAGTAAACTGGCTCTTTATAAAACTCGGTGTTGCCTCTGCATTTGCTCTATCTACTTTATTTTACTTACGTATCGCTAATGTAGCTCCAACTTTGCTCTACCACTTAGCTCTACCATCTTGGTAACTTTTCCTTGCATCTACGTTCCTGGTTACTGAGTAGAGTGTAAAACCTTTTGGTGAACGAACCTTTAAGCATACACAATTCTATTCGTTACAATATCGGAGTTACAGAACATTATTACCGCTTTCTCTTATTTTTTTTTTTTAAGATAGAGAAGGTATTGGCTTCTCTCCAAAAGTGCAATATCGAGATTTAATCAGAATTAGACGTTTTGGACGTCCCTGAAAATAAAAACATTTTTTGAAAAATGTGCGTGGGTGTTTCTATCCATATCTCTCTCTCTCTCTCTCTCTCTCTCTCTCTCTCTCTCTCTCTCTCTCTCTCTCTCTCTCTCTCTCTCTCTCTCTCTCTCTGTGTGTGTGTGTGTGTGTGTGTGTGTGTGTGTGTGTGTGTGTGTGTGTGTGTGTGTGTGTGTGTGTGTGTGTGTTTGTCTGACTGCCTCGGAACAGCATTACACCAAAACGAAAAGGAATTAAATACTAAGAATCGGACTACCCTTTGGGTGGAGCTGCTTTCTAAGCATCTCATTTTCTCAAAATAGCTCTAACAGTTTTGATCAGAATACCATAAGTTTAAGATATTTTCATGAAAACTGAAATACATATTTTAAATTTGGGGGAATAAACCCTGAAGTCCTCTTCTTTCTGCATGAATTTGGTAAAACTGAGGAAAAATAACAGGCAGATAAAATCCTACTGCACAA
>CM060955.1:70115360-70119142 GCA_030765055.1 Mantis religiosa | reverse complement strand
CCTTCCAGTTATCGGAACTTTATCTGCATTATTTTCTGCATATTATATGCCTTGAGCTAGTGAAATTCTTGTACGTTGAATTAACTACACTCACCTTAGCTACACTGACTTTCACTTATTTATTTTCTTCAACACTGAGTCAGAATTTCAAAACTACAAGACCAAATTCGTAACACTTACCTTTTACATCAACATTATTTTAACATACAGAAATCATTTAATGCAATTACTTATTTATATCTCTATACTTTCTTTATAAAATTACTTATGATTATTGATTCAATATTCATCTTGCCTAAAGTTTATTACACGCCTTCATTTAAATTCGACAGCATCATCGTCCTCAAGACCTCATTTCATAACACCCCTGCTAAATGGCGTGCTTCCTTTGTTGATTACTTCGAGGCTGGTATTACGTGACGGTGCGTCAGGTCTATTACTTCCTTCAAGTTCGAACACGTTTTCTGTAAAACCAACTTCTGTTTTATTCCAATATTCATGATGAAGTATTGACTGTACGTGCTCGAAACACGTCGATAGCTGCGGTAATAAAGACCGCTAAGCTAAGGAGAGATATACAGAAATAAATTCTCTGTTTTAATCCAAAGTCCTATGCTAATAGTCTTTACTGGTTAATGGAGTTTGTTCAAAATGAAACTACCATTGATTGGTAACCTTTTCGCATTCTCAGTTTATTGAAGGGTTGTTTATTTTGAGCCATCCAGAGCTGGATTTACCAACATTTTACTTGCAAAATTACGTGGAGTACAATTAGTTTGCAGCTTTATAATAGCGTTCAGTAAATGAATTCATAATCATTGTACTATAAGTTTACTTTATTATATATATACAGGTTGTTTCAAAAGGACACTGAACGAATATAGCCGTTTCGTAGTTTATAACTGAAGTAGTCCGTCCGAATTTCGCAGCTTCGAAATTCTCTTAATTTAATATTACATTATTTTTTGATTAGGCAGCGCAGGAACCACTGGCGTGTGAATCTCAAAATTTGTTATTGGGACGCACCGGCCACGAAAACATAAGCATTGCTCTTTGCTCAGTGACCTTAGCCTCGCTTTCATGTAATGGGGCATAGGGCAGTTACTTGGGAAAAGTCGATAATGACTCAATAGTTCCAAGATTAGTAATTTTGCTATGATCTTAATTGCACGGTGCTTTAAACCGGTTACTGTAAAATCAACAGCTTCCTTTACAGTTACACATGCTTTATATAGTATTATTAAACACAGTGAAATAAAATGCTTGCCTCATTACATAAGGCATTTAGTTTTGGTCAGCTATTTCTACTATTCTTTGACATTGTTATCTGGTTTCTTTTTACCATTTCCTCATCCATCCTCAATCTCACTAACATCAACTTACCTCTAAAAGGTTTAAATTGTATGTGTCCACCACCTTATTTGCCGTCATCGACTGTTATAACGGAATGTCGGAATACGTTAAACACCCATAAACAAATAACTAAAGAATGACTTCTTTATAGCGGTTTCATAAGCCAAAGAAATCCTTAATAGTAGCAAGCTACCGTGGAGTATGTCGGTATGTTTACAAACAGCTACAGAAGACGGCAGACTGTGTCACCCACCTGCAAATTTCGATAGCGTGAGGCACGCTGCGTTGTTCCTGTAACTACCTAATCCACACTTATTTTGGAGTGGATTTTTATGCGGCTCTATTGACGGTAGAAACTATCTATACGTGTCACATAGAATCTGAGCATATTAGAAAGCTAGGAATGTTTATCATCTACACACGATGGATTTTTTTCTCTCTCTTATTTGTCATTTCCTTCAATTTTTGGGTGTGCTTCCAGATTTCATAGATAGACAGCTGGATGTTTTCCCAACAAAAAGAATTTCTCGTGGTCACTAAGGAGCTGCTTGGTTGAACTGGACCTTTCCTTTACCCCTCTGGGCACTTCCTGTGTTGGACCTTCGAGTCAGGAACTTCTTAGGGACTTCTTTGCATCAACTTTTTCGCCTGTAGCCTTCTGTGATTTATTTACTTTGTCGTATTGTGGGTAGTAGGATGCAGTGCACGACCTGTCTAACTCTGTTGTATACATAGTACCCCAAAAATTTATCCAACATGGCCAATCAGGGCATAATACTATAGCGAGATATTATGATACATTTGACTGATCAAAGTTTGTGTAAATATTAAAAAGAGCTATTTCAATATCCAGTAGAATCAGAGAATATTCCAGTTGGATCATGTCGCTTAGCTGAAGTACCTTTATTTCAGCGGTTTGCCTTAATCTTTAATGTGTTTAGGCTTGCTTCCCATTTTTTTCTTAAATTTGAGTTCATTATTAATCGATGACAATTTTAGCAGTCTAAATCAAGATAGAGCATGGAAAACAAGAACCACCCAGATGAAACTGAGTTTATTTTAGTACAATGATCGGATCACTATTCAGATTGGTATAAAGTGCGTAGGAGGGAACCGTTTACATAAAAGGGACTCAATAAAATGGTGACCGAGAGGGCTGGCTCAGGCAGTTTCGTCCGGGAAATCCGGGTTCGAATGCTCGTGGCCGACCTACCTGCCCCATAGGTTCTCTTTTTTGGGGGGACGGGGTTTCCAGGTCACCAAGCGAATATTGGGCAGATTCATTACATCTACCGAATTTCCTGCCCCTATGTTTCATCTCCATTGTCATTTAACATCATATCTCATCTGGTAGTCTCTTTCAGGATAGAAGCATGTCTCGGTGTTGTATGGTAGGATGATATGCCCTGGGTAAAATTTCCTCCTCGGATAGGTCTCCGGTCTTCGAATCCGGTCTCATGGTGGAACAGTTTCCGAACTACAGTAGGGTGAGATGTCCAATGTCCTGGCCTGCCAGGAAGTATCTATCTGGTAAAATGTAGGAACCCTGCCCTCTGCACAGCCGTGGCTCTTAGGACGGCTGCCCTCTGTCTCCTCTGGCCTCACGCTTATTCCCGGGGATGCCCTACTTTGGGGTAAAGGTACAATTGAACCTCCGTGCCATATTCGTGAAGTACATAGTCCAGTCCAATAATACGATATTTTAACATCACACTATTGCTAATATACAAAGTATCTAAATGTTGATTATTGTATTTTGCTCTTTCGAAGATTGGAAACTTATTGTTAAAAACTAATATTATACACTAAAAATGGAGACCGTATGTCTCTATTTACAAAGTGGTTTAAAATTGTATAATTATTGCAATTTATGGTTGCAACTGTCTTCTCCAAACTTTCTAAACAAAAACATATCGCTCCGTTGTGATGTGCGATTGTCTGCGGCTTCAGATGTGTTTTGCATTTGAAACTTGTTTCTTATAAATAAAGGTTATATTTAGAGGATCAATAATATGAGTACGGTAAATACAAAATATAATACTGATTTATTAACTCTTTGGCACTACTTGCAGGATATTTGGTTAATTTAATATTTGAGCATATTTTATGGCCTTTTACCTGTTTGAAAATATTGTGAGGTTTATTCAAAAAGTGTTAGTTATCCAGTTTTATTTTAATTTGGAGAGGGTAAGAAATCAGCACCTGCTTCGATCTTGTGCATGCTTTACGTGCATTCGCACACGCTTACATTGCATAGCTATTTAACGTTTGCTGATAGACCTGTCAATTCTTTTGAATGTTGAAGGGCTGTTGAAAGCAGGACGGAAGAAATAGGACGTGTAGGGTGAAAAAAGCGAAGCGGTATTCATTTCTTTTTGCTCCATGAGAGGGAATTCAATTCAAAAATAAAAAAAAATGTTCATAGAAAT